>JARYZH020000002.1:6095125-6350206 GCA_030021035.2 Notholithocarpus densiflorus
AAACTGGAATGATAATAGTTAATCATTATCACTATTAAAATAAATAAAAATTAGAGATAATTATCTACAAGTAGGTCAATCCCAAGTGAGACTTGTCCTTTGAAACCACTATAAATAGAGGGCATAGAAGACTTGAAGAACAATAAATCTCTAATAAGCTCAAAGCTAGAGATTTGCTTATCCTTTGAAACCACTATAAATAGAGGGCATAGAAGACTTGAAGAACAATAAATCTCTAATAAGCTCAAAACTAGAGATTTGTTGAGAAGACCGTTCAATTCATCTAGAGATTTGTTGTGAAGACTGTTCAATTCATCTTCCAACCAAAGTCAAGAAGATTTCTTGTGGCATAGAAGACTTGAAGAACAATAAATCTCTAATAAGCTCAAAGCTAGAGATTTGTTGTGAAGACCGTTCAATTCATCTTCCAACCAAAGTCAAGAAGATTTCTTGTTCGAGTCAAGTTCAAAGAAGATAGAATCAGAGGGTATTCTTTTGTAAAAGAATTGAAATAGAGATTGTACTCATTAATCATCAATACAAATTTATATTTGCAAAGCATATTTTTTTTCAGTTGTTTGATTTTCCGTAATTGAGAAATTTTATGTTTACAATGAGCTTTAACATCATTGGATGTTGTAGCTATGATGATCAATTAACTTACCCTTTTGTTTTTGAGGAAGAATGTCCAAATTAAATTGTGGATCATTGTAATGGCCTCTTAAGAATCCTATTAATTATCAAAATCATAGAATTTTTAACCGACATTTTGTTTTTGTTGGAAGATTTAAGTGTCCCTAAGTTTATTTCTGGGTTGTATAAGGCTGTGTTTGGAAGCTGTAAAATATTTTCCGGAAAATAAATATTTTCCGGAAATGCTAATTTCCAGAAAAGGAAAATGTATTCAGGCTGTTTGGCTGTCTCGGAATTCGTTTTACGGAAAATCAATTCCGGTGTTTGGTTCGTTCAAACATTTTACGGAAAATGCTTTCCGTTTTACGGAAAATCAATTCCCATGTTTGGTTCGATCAAACATTTTACGAAAAATGGAATTCATTTTTACGGAAAATCAATTCCCATGTTTGGTTGGTGGATCATTTTACGGAAAATATAAAACCACTTACAAAATCAAGCACCTGCATTACCTAGACAAACCTATAACAATACAAAACTAATCATCCACTTCAACATAAAAAATAATCATCCAAATTCAAGCACCTGCATTGCCTAGACATAATCATCCACATCAATCGTTCAGCATTGGCATTACACCTCCATGGTGTACAAAAATGATACCTATTCGTGGTATCTGAACAGTACAAATACATAATTTGGGCAATTGTATTGTCCCAATAATACAAAAGACTACATATATAATACAATGATAGGTCAATACTAGTACTACAACAAAAGTTAATTCCTAAAGCTATCGTCACAGTCAACATGAAACAGACAAGTCAAAGTTGTGAGAACAAAAAACCATCCAACCACAGCTTTCTTAGCCTAGCATTCTTGGCTAGAAATCCCCATGCTGCCTTCTCATTTTCACAAAGATGGTCAAATGCAGTTGCGAGCATGTCTTCACTATACCCATCCGCCATCATAGCCATGACCTCATTGTAAAGAGTTGTGTAATCCACCGGGCCCCGGTTGATTTCTTTCAAAGCCACAGCTATTTCCTTCAGTTGATCAGAAAAATCAGTCAGCACACTATCATCAGCATTAGAAGGTGCACGCCCTCTTTTGCGGGACTTGGAAATTCCCGACCCAGTGGTGGATGATTCGACTGCATTCTTCCCTTTCTCGACCACACCTTCCTCCACATTGTCTGCAACAAACTCAGCACTGTCCCCATTGTCTGGCTCATTCTCAATATCCACATAGGACTTAGAAAAGCCACCTGTGGCTATGTCCTTCCCCACAACAATGGCTAATTCATCATACATCTCAATTTTTTTGTTTAGATACTCTGCATGCTTTCGATGCGCCTGTAAGGGAGAAAGGAATGTATAATAACAATGCAATAATCACTTCACTCATAAATTCAATATTCAATTCAATATAGATGCCATTAAATGTTTTAGGTCAATGATAAACAAAAAAAATTTGTTAGGGAACAGGAGACATAACTTATGATTTTGAAGATAAGTACAACAGAAAATACAATGTACAAATGCTAAGCCCAGATTTTACAATAGATCCGCACATGAAAGTTATATTTGAAAAACCTTATAAAAGCAATGGAATCCTAAAAAGAATGACACTACTAAATTTCATATAAAAGGCAAAAACATATATTATCATCTATATTAAGAAAATATAGTTGGAAGCCATACCATGACTTCTTCTTGGTATGTCTTCGCGTCGTATGTTATCATTTTTAGGTTATCATCCCATCCAAAGCCACTCTTCTTTCTAAGAGTTTGAATAGTGGACCATATGGTCCTTAGAGACCGCATCCGATTGTCAACATAGGAGGGGTGGCACTCAACCCCAAATTGGGTAGTTATCTCCTTCGCTACAAGAGCAAAGGAGCCTGCCTTGAAAGTGCTAGACGGCTTATTGTCCTTTGCAGCCTCCTGCGCAAGTATCCTAAGCATCATTTCATGCATGGGCGGCAGCCACCTGAACTGCTTGTTGCTGCTCACTTTTTCTTTGCCCTTTGACATTACTATATATGAAAATTGTATAATGAGAGTAGCATTTAAAAATGAGAGTAGCATTTAATAATTACGCTCGGAATATGAACAACAAATCAAACACACATACAACCACGCTTATAAATGTGCACAACAAAATGAAACATGCTAACACTGGAAATGACAATGTAATACCATCAAATAACAATGAATGCTGAAAATACTTTTTCATTACACCACCAAAAGTCTATAGTAAATACATTTTCTTTACAAAAAACAGAAATAAAAAACACACATTACAATCATAGAAATCTAAATAAAGTACTACTCTCCACTCTTGGTATAATCAAACCACATAGCTTGGCATATCTCATCTCTCTTAGCATTCCACGATCTACTGTCTTCAACAGACTCCCGATGTGATTGTGTTTCTTGTTGGGGGTCACTAGACTCTACTTGGTTCATTGCATCTTCCATAATATGGTCATTTGGTTCAACCCCCATAATGTGATTATGAACCACACAACATGTTAACACTACCTTCACTTGGGTTTCAAAAGACCAAAATGGTTCTGCATCCAACACTCGAAAACGTTTCTTCAACACTCCAAACCCTCGCTCAATGGTAGTTCTCAATGAAGAGTGTCGGAGGTTGAACAATTCTTGCTCATTCTCAGGAGGACGATCACTAAACTCTTTCAAGTGATATCGCACACTCCAATAAGGTGACAATATTCCATTTTTATTACCATACCCAGCATCACCAAGATAATATTTACCTACATATATTCAAAATAAAACCAAATCACTACTATGCTTAGGAAAAAGCACAATATTTATTAAACTAATAAACCAAAAGGGTGAAGTAATCGTATAATACCGTCAGGAATTGAAAATCCCCCTGGCCTAGCAAATACATCATTTAACACACGTGAATCATGTGCACTGCCTTCCCATCCAGCCAATACGTAAGTAAACTTTAAGTCAAAACTAATGGCAGCTAACACATTTTACGTGGTTCCATCTTTGCGACCACGAAATCTTCCTTGTATTTCAGGTGGCACAGATGCACGAACATATGTACCATCTATTGCTCCAACACAATCCTAATTTTTGACAGACATAATGGTTTAAAATTACACAAATCTTCACAATTTACGAAAATATACAAGTCGCAATATTTACCTTAAAATATGGGTAGAACCTTCTGCTATTCCTTATCTCTTGGGGTGTATCTTCGCTACGCAGTCTTATTAAAGCTCTATATAATTTCAGGACCCCCCTAAGGATGACCTTGAAGTATCTATGAACAGTCTCAGTTGATCTATAGATCCGACTACCCATTACACGGAACCTCACATTATGACCAATAATGTGTAAGAAAATGAACACTTGCTCCGTAACAGACATGTGAATAGTCGGGCGTACGTGCTCCCCCTCAGTGAGGATGTGACATAAGTGGTGGAAAGCTATAGGCGTCATCCTAAGTTGATTCACACAATGTCTCTCAGTTCCGTGCAGAACACTATTTATGTATTCCTCTCTCTCGGCGGCATGATTAACATAAGGCGCCCTAGGCAGTCGTCTACGTCTACGCCGCAATTTCCTTAACAATGCAACCCCCACAAGGAGGACAGATGCAACTGAGGCAAGAATTGCGGCTTTGGTTTTTTTCTTCATATAACAAAATCACAAACACTGTGGTCTAAGAGGTATGTAAACAAGCATGCTATTGATTACACAGTAAATAAAAACAGCCACAAACAGAAAACATCCAAACCACATTGATAATGAGTACCAAATCACATTGCATTCTATTTACAATCAATATTTACACCATCACAATACCATCACATTGATAACTGCACATTGATACCATCACAATACCATCACATTGCATTCTATTTATAATCAATATTTACACCATCACAGTACCAACATAAACCACATTGATAACTGCACATAATACCATCACAATCAATATTTACACCAAGGGCAGGTCACATTGCATTCTATTTCTGTATAACTGTACCATCAACACAATAAATAAACACAGCCACGAACAGAAAACATCCAAACCAAATAAACGGTTTAAAATATGTCAACCTGATATTAATTAGCATAACCCAAAATCAAATCAACAATAATACAAATAAATATTACACAGTTTAAATAATACACAGATAACAATTGGCAAGACCTAATATGCACAATACAGAATCTATCCATCCATGAATAATACACAGTTTATAAAAAATGGATAATTAAAAAAATTAAATAAAAAAGTAAATAATTATATAAATAAATATATAAATATTTATATACATAAATAAATATATATATATATTTATAGATCGGATCCGAGAGGTGGGTCGGAGGATGGGTTGTTTATGCGAAGGTGTGTGGATTTTGGCATATCTGAGTTTGAGGGAATGTGGATCGGACTTGTGTGGATCGGTGGTGAGGTGAGGTCGGAGGTGAGGTGAGCGGTGTGTAGATCGGAGGTGAGGTGAGGTCGGAGGTGTGTGGATCGGAGGTGAGGTGTGTGGATCGGAGGTGTAAAACAGTCAAACCCATAAACAAACGCCATCGGACTGAGCCATAATCAACCGGAGAAGGAAAACTCATCGTGGGTCTGCGTTTGGCGCTGAACGAAGAGTGGGTGGAGGTCGGTGATCGGACTACCGTGAGGGAGAGGATCGAGTGGCTGAGCTCGGCGTGTGTGGATCAATGAGCTCGGCATGAGATGATCAATGAGAAGAAAGAGTCTCTCTTCTTCTTTCTCTCTTCTTCTTCTTTCTCTCTTTTTCTTTCTCTGGCTCTCTCTCTTTTGCGCGTGACCCGGAAATGGTTTGAAGTGAAAATAAAAATGTAAAACCATTTCCGGGTCAAAGGCTCATTTTACACGGTCAACTGAATTGGTTTTACGGAAAATTTTATTTTCCATGCACAACCAAACACGCACTGAGTTGTAAAACCATTTCCTGAAACCCTTTTCACCAAAACAAACGCACCCTAAGTTTCGTAACAATCTGTTGAGGATGATAAATATTTGGGCGTATAAGATGCAATGACATTGGAAGTTCTAGGCTTGTGGATATGACGATCACTTACTTTACCCTTTTGTTTGACGCTGAAAGCCCAAAGTCATTGGACATAAATTGGCTAGGAACATGTTTGTATGTCTGAATATTTGGATGTGAAATTATGCACTTTGTTGTATTTTATATTGCTTGTTTTTCTTTTTATCATATTGTTGTGATTTTGAAAGTATTATTACATTCTGAGTTAAAAAATTGGGTTTGACTTACTTCCAGTACTTTTTTTAAAATGAATCTCATTTTGTTTTAATAAAAGACTGTTGTCGGGAACATTTTGTGACAAAGGCTGAGATTGCAGAAATGAGCCCAAAACTCCCCTTGGGTTCATTAAATTCGTGTGTTATTTGGAGAGCCAAGCCCAAAATTCACAATGCAAGGTACACAAAGGCTAATGGTGCTTTATGGAAAGAGAAACCAACACAAAATGAAAAAACAAGAAAGTGCAGAAACTATATGTTCATAAGTCAGAAATTTCAGCCCGCAGTCATCGAGAGGAAGAACTTAAGGGAGGTCCTGAGCAAGAGAGGAAGAGTTCCCCGATATCAGTATTTTCACCTCCAGGCCTTCAAATCGTCCACACACTAGGCGGCTTACTGGGCTTTTGTGTCAAAGTTTTGGGTTTTTTTGTAGGGAAAACGTTGCCTTTCTTGTGGGCTGGTGATGCATATTTATATCAAGCTTTAGGGAATGCTTGTGACCAGTTTTTTAGTTGGGAGGAAGGCCTTGGACCTTTCAGATGCTATTTCTATGACTTGGTGTATTATGTTTTATGCTTAGGGAAAGGTTTTGGTTGCTTTTTGCATGATTTTGGAAACAAAGTTGTTTTTTCTTCATAACTGCTGTCTCTGGTCTTTGTAGGCCTTGGAAAACTACATTTGGGTGGCTGAGTGGACTAGGCTGTTCAGCCTTTTTCTTAGAGTCAGCTGTGCCTTGGTATGGAAAAATGGAGCTGAGCTGAAAATTAGGGGCACAGTCACCCAAAGCATGGAGCCAAATCTGGGGTAGAAATTTCTAACACTGGACCTCCTTCATGGGCCCTAAATGCCCCCAACGTCCCTAGCCCACTTCATGGCACATACGGGCTGGGCCTCTGTAAAAAGTCCAATGGGAACTAACCCACACCCATTGAAACCATTCCTACTCAATTCTCCAACCATTCGCATGGGCTTGGGCCATGCAACAAAGCAAAATACGTTGATAAGATACATTAGTCGGACCCGCTAAGCAATTGGGCTTAGTCACTTCTGTCGGACCATAAAATTTGTCGCAAAAATGACCATTAACAACTGTCACATTACCTACAACTAAAAGGTGGAGAAAACTCACTACCACTTGAGATTGTATATTTAAAACAAAAGAACATTTCTAGTTAAAAAATAATGGAAGTAAACTAAATCCTAAAAAATTTGTTGTCTAGCTTTGTTTAGATAATTTATGTCAAAAGTCCAATTTAGGTAGATTCAATTTGATTTTATTTTATTTTTATAAATGATAAGGAAATATACTTAAAAAAAATTGCACAAAATGAAAGAAAGTAAATTTGAACTTTATCTCTCTCAATATCACTTTAACCTACAAGATATTGAAGAAATTATATAAGAATAGTAATAGTATTTTTAGGATTCTCTTTAATTTCAGTTTTTACAGATTTCATCCTTGTCTTCTTAATAAAATTTAGGGTTCCTACTTTTTCGATTTCATTATTTTACTATTATATTTATTAAATTGGTCTTAGGTTTAAAAGTTTAAGGATAACTATATAATATTTCTGAATCATAATAAATGTTGATTTCATTCTCTCATATAATATCAAGGTAAGTTCCACTATTCATATAAGAAGAGAGAGTATGCATCTATTAAGAAATACTAGTGTGTAGCCTCGTGCATATGCATGGGTAGAATTAAAAAATTTAGAAGAAGTTCAAATTATACATGGTAACAGTTTACATTTTTTTAAACCATACATTTCTAAAAAATGTAATGGTTTCTCATATATATATATATATATAATTTAGAATTTAATTAGTTTTAAACTTTTCGGTTTTTGTACCCAATAATTCAATTGCCACAAAAATAAAAAATTTAGATGGATACGTGGTGAAAAATTAGATTCCAATTGAAATCCAATTTAGAATCTAATTGGATTTGGACTCTTCGATTTTTACACTCAATAATTCATTTAGCACAAAATAAAAAATTAAATTTTTCTTTAAAAAAAACTTTAAATTTGAATCTGATAATTTGCAAATTTGGGAACTAAAATATAATTTTTTTTAATTCAAGAGCTCCTTTATCGTTTCAGTTGCTCTAGTAGCCTGTAGCCTAGTGTTTATTTTACTGATTCTGCATACTCTTAAAGTCTAAAGCCCATACCCAATTTATAATTCTTTTCCTTTCTGTATAATCTTCTAAACAGAATCAGTTAAGACATCAACGGGTCGTTGTAGTATAGTGGTGAGTATTCCCGCCTGTCACGCGGGTGACCCGGGTTCGATCCCCGGCAACGGCGTTAACTTTTTTTGCTTTTGCAATAATGCGCCTGTTTGTCCATTTCTTTCGCCTTGTTTTGTTATGATCTTATTAAAACAGGGCCACCTGTCCACAACGTTATGTAATGTTGTCGTCTCAAAATTCTCTCTAAACCCAACAATTGTGGTGCTTGTGAAACACATTACTAGTTTTTATACTAAATGTGTGAGAAAAAAAAAAACTTTTTTCACCTATTGCAAGTTATGAAAAATTGTATAAAATCAGGTTATGTACATAGGCTTATTGAAGCCGAAAATAATAAAATAACTTTCCAGCCCAACCACGCAAAAGCTCATTAGCCTTTTAATGCATTGTGTCATTTTTCACTCTAATTGAAGTCATTTTATAAAACCAAATTACAAGTTCCAAGTTTCCAACTTCGAATTAAAAAAAGTTTGACATATACGGCTTCTGGTATAGATTATGATGGCCATCAGATAGTGTGACAAACTAAATTCTTCAGCATATGGTACCTAGATGATAGACTATACACATACGTTTATGTTTGATCAGCCAAATGGTTGCCAAAGCAAGTTGATCTGAAAGTTTTGAGAATTATGCGCCTTGGACGACACTCTTGGTTCATCTCATTCTTATTAAGGGGGTCATTTTCCACTTTCCAATGAAGTCTCAAATCTGCCTTCATGATCACCTGTCTATTGTGCACATCAACTGTATACTCTTTTAATCCTGCATATTAGTGTACAACAAACATTAAACTCCATAGCGAGTGTTCAAACTAAATATCTGATAATGAGATTTTTACTGTTATATGTAGCATGTGTACATCTCTTTTCCTTTTCTTTTTTCTTTCCCTATTTAGTGGCTAACTATATAGATATTGTATTGATCAAAGAAATGTACTAATTTTCATTGTATAACATTAATTGCAAGGGCAGTAATTAAATATATTTTTCAGGAGATCTAGTCCTGCCAATAATTATCTCATATATCATATATATGTATATTCATTTTCACAATATTTGTGAGGTATACAATCGTATAGAATCAATATATCTATATGCTATAAGAAAAATAATGCGAATATCCAAAATCTCCTCATCTTTATTCAACCCAATTTCGGATGAGGTTTCTTTACCTTAATCTTGTCACTTAAGATTTTCAAATGCTTGGAATTACTTCACCCATCCACCAAAATTCTTTTTTCTCGTGGATTTGAGTAGACCAATAATTTTCCATACTTTTAGTCTTTTACTATTATTTAATAAACAAATTAAGAATTAATCTTATTACAAGTTATTAAACATAATACACTGCATATCAAGTTTCAACACTACAAGCTAGGGGATATTTGCAGCCTAGCATGCTGAGGAGAAACAATATAATTAGTTGACAAACGGTTGAAAGGATTTTGTAAAGTAGCATCTCGAGGGATAGAAACTCGATTTGTAACTCGAGTTTTAAAAACTCGATTTGTAACTCGAGTTCTATAAACTCGATTTATGTTGGTGCTGAGCGAAGAATCTGGAAGCACGAAGAATCTGGAAACAGAGCAAGAATCTGGTTTGAGATCCACCGAAGAACTGGTGCTGAGCGAAGAATCTGGAAGCAAGAAGAATACGGAAATAGAGCAAGAATCTGGTTTGAGATCTACCGAAGAACATCAAAAGCAAAACAGAGGAACATCCACCGAAGAACAGGGGAAGAAGAAGAAATCCACCGAAGAAGAAGACGACGAAGACTAAGAGCTGATTTGAAAAGAAAATGGTGGAACTCGAGTTCTACGTGGAGTAGATCAGATCTTGCATCTCGAGTTTTAAAAACTCGAGTTCTAACATGGATCTCGAGTTTTAAAAACTCGAGATGCTAGTTTTCCAATTTGTTTTGCAACAGGACAACTAACGATATTGTTAGAAAATTAATGCTAAATGGAAAGAAAATTCCTACAAGCTAGTAGTAGCTACCAATATTTTTAGGTCGACTCGAGTAGACCAATAATTTTCTACTTTTTCAGTTTTCTATTATTTAATAAACAAATTAAGAATTAATCTTATTACAAGCCGTTAAATATTATATACTACAAATCAAGTTGCAACACTACAAGCCGCCAGTCCAATAAACAATAAAATAAGAAGAGAATCATTCCAAAAAAAAAAACATCCTAGTCATAAAACATAAATATAAAATTTATAAAATTAGAAAAAATTAAATATATTTTTATATACTTTTATTATATTTAAATCCAGTTCAGATTGAAGAATCATCCCACGCTCTGTCCCAACAAATGGGACAGGGTGTCCACAAGACGGAGTCAAATCATCATCCCTCACTAATTGTTGTCTATTATTGGTTTCTTGCCTTGGACATCAGGACATGTGATGTGATAAAACATTAATGGAATTTCTTACCGGTCATTTTAGAAGCAACTTGGGAGACTCTTTGCCGACAACGTTTACATCCCATGTTTGCAGTCAGCACTACAACCTGAAACTATAGATAGAAATTAGAACATCTCTAATGAAAAAGCATAAACACAGCTATGCTATGTGTACAATAAAATTGGGTATTTCTAAGTTGGCCATCTCAAAAAAGCACAAAGGAAAATAGAGTGGCTGTACAACCAGAAAGAAGAAATGGCTATTACTGTGCAGCCAATCAGTTACTCAAATTCAAAGGAACTTAAGATGCACAAGGGGAATCCCTACCACTTCGAAACAATTTTTGTCTCTCAATATAAATTGATTAACAAGCGGGGACAGAGAAACATGTGATGAGAAATTCAATTTACAAAAACCAGAGTCATTGTAGCCACACAAGAATAACACTGGAGCCACGAGAATTGAACATGTAGAACATCAAAAAGAATTTTCATTACGAATTCAACATGAGAATAAAAGAGAAAGATGAATCCTACCGAAGGGGGTGTCAAATTCTCCGTGTGTAAGAGAGATTTCTCGTTTAGTATTGGCATCATAGCATTGCCGGAGAGCTCTCTCCCTGTTTCTTTTATGTGGTAATGAATAACGATGAGCTTAATTGGTCTTCTCCTTTGCTTGGTCAACTCTATTTGTATATATCTGTGCACGAGATTCCCGCATGCAAAATTGAATTCAACTTTGTCACCATCAACATCACAACTGATATCAACGATTTTCCAGGCTCTCTATTGGCATTGCTATTGAAAAGGGAGCTGTTATTAGGCATGGTCAAGCCCACCACATTAATAAGCTGGCTGCTCTTGCACCCAAGATTCCTAATATGACTGACTTTGGGCTTCATGTTTTAATAAGTCATTGTCTTGCACTTGTATTTTTATATTACAAGTGAAGATAAGATCGGAATCAAAGAGCTAGTTAACATTTTAGAAATTTGGTGGTCTATAATCGATCTCACACCAAAGTAGGTATGGGAAAAATGATTCTAAAGTTCCGTTAACAGATAAAACAGTATAGGAATTTTTTGGCTTAGGACTTTGTCGTTAGCCTGCCACAACAAGTAAAAGAATTTCGGACCCAGCTTACCAGCAAATAACAATAAGGTATCCCATCCATCTACCCCAAAACTAGTTACATAGGCCACCATTATCCACCAAGTGACTTGTGATCACCCATTCAACCACTCTATATAACGTGCAAGACATTCTGTCGTATAGACAATTTATTCTTTAACAATGACAAACAATTAAAATATAAATCAGATGTATGTGCTTTAGCCTGAAGAGCACACAAACGTTTTTTATTTTATATTATCTAATCCTAGTAAAGAAAAGCACTAATGTATCATTCCACCCAATACCCATGAGCAATTTAATTATGGCCCTGCCAATGCCAGTCACACCCCCTTAGGACTAGAGAATTCCAGAATTTAAAAAACAATCACAGGACTTTCATCTATAACTAGCCTTTGAGCACACGTGTGAGTGCGTGCTCGGAGGCTCTTATATTTTTTAGGTAAGAGTTAATTTAGAGCATCCATTATAATTTCGGATCACTATATTTTCCAATAACAAAAAAAACCTAGGGGTGTGATGAGTATTATGTGTGGTGAAATAATTTTTCATCACACCCCTAGGTTTTTTTTGTTATTGGAAAATGTAATGATCTGAAATTATAATGGACGCTCTAAATTAACCCTTACCCAAAAAATAGAAGAGCTTCTGAACACGCGCGTGAGCGTGTGCTCAAAGGCTAGTATTCTGTAATTATTATCCATTTTTGCCAATTTTGTTTATCTAGTAATCAACGTGTTATTAATTGGAAGATGATGCTATAATTTAGTATTAACCTATAGGCGGAGGAAAAAAAGATCCATTGAATAAATCTTATAAATAGTGCATATAATGAATGTGCATATAATGAAAATGCATAATGAAATCGTAACAATAAAACTACTTACAAAATACATGTGGTGACCTTTACAAAAGCTATTATGAAAAGTTGATGGATCAATGTAGAAAAGTGAAATATTTACATCAAGTAAAACTGTAAAATAATTCACTACATCTGAAACATGGAATATGTGAACTTATTAATATTATGCCGACTACGGTGGAGAAGTTGGTGGAGCAATGTTATTTGTTCCACATTCTAATTGCTTTCCAGCAGCATTTGCCATGAACCTATGATACAAAATGTGTGTGTTTGTGTTATTAATAGAAACTTTAAAACGTACACAATAATGATAAGTACAATAAACATCAAGCATAAACTTGTGAAATAAAATATTTGAACTGAACTTGTGATGATATTGCATAGCTCCATGTATGTGAAATGGTCTACTTCAGCTTGGAACTTGAAGAACTATTATTTAATTACCAAAATTTTAAAAAAAAAATTATATCCAAACTATGTAATTAAGTATTTTTTATTTATTTAAAAAAGTAGATGTGGTAATGATTTGTACCTGCTTTATTATTGCATCGTCCTTCACTCTCATTTTCTGTTTGTCTTTATTGTTCCACATGTTGAAAATTGCATCGTCCTTTGTTTTTTTTGTTCGTTTCTTTTTTTTCTCATGGATGTTGGAAACCACATTGTCCTTGATTTTAATTCTCCATTTGTCTCTGTTGGCATGAGTGTTAGAGATCACATCGTCCTTCATTTTTCCTTTGTCTTTATTCTTATGGATGTTGGAAACCTCATTGCTTTTGACATTGATTTGTTGTTTGTCTTTGTTCTTGGAACTTCAAAATGAAGAAAAAAAAATTGTTTGTATATTAAGATTATCAATTAGTTATTTTCCTATTTTAAAAAATAGCGTAACACACCTTTCCAATTCTTGTGACACTAAAACTCGTTTCACTTTTTTCCAAAGCCTTTTCTTGTCAGCTCGAATAGTGAATCCCCAACCAGGAGAATAAATTTGCAATTTTTGAACCCAACCCATACGCAGCATGACATTTTTAATATTAATTTTGATAAAAAAATAGAAAGGGATACTGATTAAAGATATCATTAAAAAGAAATATACCTTGTTATCAATGGCATCCATGTTCAATATTGATTGATCATCCTTCCAATTCTCCCAATGAGCAATAGGAACAGCATGCACTCCATTATTTAGCATCGTGGACTCGATCCTCACATTTGAGTTAGGCATCCTTCCTGTTACCAATTAATTGTATACATAAAAAATATCAAGAAATAAAATATTAAAACGTAGACCACATAACCATTAAAATTTGTAAATTATTAAAATAAATCTATATGTAAGACAGTTCTTTCCAATTGTTAATTAATACCTATGATGAAGGGAACAAAACATCTTTATACACAATATTTCTTGTGTGAACACCTTTCTCCTTAGGTATTGTTCCTTTTTGCACCAATAGTTTTGTGGTGGATTGGGAGACTCCCCTTGACAACACTACATATAATTGGCCATGACTAAAAACATGATCAAGAAGATAAATTCCAACAGTTGGAATTGTCTGACCTTGCGCTTTGTTTATTGTAATTGCAAAGCTCAAACATACAGGAAATTGTCGACTGATCATTACAAATGGCAAGTCTACATTTTCTGTTATCTTCAAAGGGATTCTTGGCAAGAAAACGCGTGTACCCACATATTGTCCAGTCAAAATTTCAGCGTATATTACGTTGTTAAAACATCCACGGCATATCAATCTTGTACCATTACATAATCCGGCTTTTGGAGCACCCTTTTTCAACCTTAATATATGTGGTGGTAAACCCCCTAAAGATATAGAATTTAGGTATTCTTGTTGATATAGATGTTGCATATCTCCTTCTACCTCATCAAAAGAATGTAACGTAAACTCATCTCCTGGGAATTGAGAAATTATCTTTACATTAAGCAGTTCAACATCATCATTTATAGGTGTTAGCAAAGCCCTATCAACCATATATCTTGCATCATTGTCATATTCTTGCAAACTTGGAAAAATTTGATCAATCAAGTTGTATATAGAATATGCTGACCCTCCCATTGCATTGCCATTGAAGGAGATAGTTTAATCAAATCATCCATTATAAATGGTTCATTCCCATCACCAATGCGTTGTATATACTCAGCAAACTCTTCATCATTGACAGACCTCATATTCTACTTCAAATGTAACACTTTGACATCTTTCCATAATGAGGACTTGACTATGCATGCATCAATCATTTCTGCCTTTGTACCTTTTAGAACAACCGGAAGTACTTGACGAAAATCTTCCCCCAAAATTAGCACCTTCCCACCAAAAGGTAAATTTACTTCCATAATATCTTTAAATGTTCTATCTAAAGATTCAAGTGCACATCAATTTACCATTGGGGTTTCATCCCAAATAATTATAGTGGCACGTCTAATAAGTTCAGCTAAGTCTGATTGTTTACTTATTGAGCAAGTAGATGAAGCATCGGGAGTTAAAGGAATCTTAAACCTGGAATGCATTGTTCTTCCACCAGGGAGTAATGTTGCTACTATGCTAGATGTAGTTGTGGCAATTGCAATGTGACCGGCTTTTTTCAAGGTTGCCAATATTGTACAATACAAAAATGTTTTTCCAGTTCCCCTGGCCCATCGACAAAGAATATCATGCTTTCCTTACAATCAATAACTGTCATGATTGTCTCATATGCAACTCTCTGGTCATTATTCAACTTCTCAATTAAAGTGAGTTCTTCATCTACATTAGGAACAATTAGCTCATCTTGTATGAGTCTTGGTACAGCTAAATCATTGTCACATTCTCTAGTTGAAATCGGCAAATCATACTCTGTGATGTGCTTTCCATGTTACAAGAGCAATGCCTCTAAATCATTGAGAAGTTTATTTGTACAACGTGTCTCTGTTGTAACAGATGTTGATGGGTAATCTTCTACCATATATGGGTAGAACTCATTACACAATTTTCTTACTCCAGTTGGTAGACAAAATACCAATATTGTTGCAAACAATCTTCTTAAAGCTGACGGCATTCGAATGTCTCTTGCCTCAAGCAGACACTGTCGTATGCTGTTATCATTCTCTAGTAAACTCCTTTGTTCAGCTCCTTTCTTAAAAGTTGGATAAGTTATCCCATTGACAGTCAATAAATCGTCAAATCTTGTTGGCCCCTTGACATGATTAAGAAGAATATGCAGATTAAACTTCTCTCCATCAAATGGTGAAACAGTATATACCCTACCCACTATTTTTTTATGAGATCTTCTTCGTGTCCATGTTTTGTTTTTATAATCCCAACAATAATGCTCAGGAAACTCTTTATACAGATAATTTCGTGCATCATGATCAATCATATTCATATGAAAAAATTCAGTGAGCATTGTCTTTTTACTTCACTCCAAAACATTAGCAATAGGTTCATGTGGTCTAAAGCGTATCTGTTGTCTATCTGGAAGATGAATTTCCAAACGAAAAACAGCAGAGTACATTTGATACATAGGAAAAGCAAATATCTTCCAACATGCCTCTGGAGCACATATCCATCTTGCATCAATGTACTGTTGGACCTCATCATAATTTGGGTCTGGTCTAACTTCCATAAAGACACGATCTAGACCTTTATACACATATTTATATAAGTACTTTACACTTTTGATACTGCAACATATTTCAACATTAATATGACAATTATATTTCAGCAGTAACCAAAGATTATATGGAACAACCCAAGTGTTATCTACCATAATCCCACAATGATCATTCAATGGCACAAGATTATTAGAATCATATCGTTTGTAAACAGGATATGAGTCATTGCCTTGGTTGGTTTCTAGTGAGAAAGGCTTTCGGTATCATTTTTTACATCGCCCATTTTTCATGCATGGTGATCTTGGATTTTGTATTCCGCAAGGACCATGTATCATATGCTTCAGTACTGTTTTATGTAACTGAGGTTGTTCTTCCTTACACGGTATTTCTACTTTAACAACTCGATCGTAATCCTCTGGATTATGCAATTTATCATCTTCATCAAGAATTATAAGCATGTGTACATGTGGTAAACCCCTTTTTTGGAACTCAAAGACCTGCACATATACAATAACTCTTTCGAGAACCCCCTTGACCACGATATCATCTTTCAATTCTTCAAATTTCGATTTGAAAACTCTTGCAAGCAAGTCTGGACGATCTTGTGCGGTTTGTGCAGGTAAAAGCTCATTTTGGATTTCTTCCCATCCTAGATTGCACGTCATTGTAATGAATAAATCTGGCTTCCCAAACTTTTGAACCAATGACATTACATCTTGAAATCGTTGGATCATATCGCGTGGGCTTCCCACGAATGATGATGGTAGAATGGTTTTATGTCCAACATTTCCTAAATATAAGATAAAAAAGTTGGGCCATTAATGAATATTGATACTAATTCGCCATAAATTTCAAGTGTGAAGTTTACATTACCAGTATCACTCTCTCCTTCATGGAAAGCATCTTGTAGGCCTTGGTATAGATCCGCCCTAATAGAATCTTGATTGTGCTCAAACCACCTAAGCTTGTGTGTTTCAATTTTTACATAATTATCAACAACATACTGTTGTGAAAGGCGTCCTCCATACCAGATCATTGATAGATCTTCGTGGCGAATCTTCGACAATAGTAAAAATAGATTTAGGTTCAGTTATTTCATAGTGTAAATGGCATTTTGAAGTAATAGATTGAAAATAATAAAACTGTTACCTGAAGGACATATGCATAATAATCGCAACATGACACTTTATTTCTATTAGCGTCACGTGTGTTGATATCCCATCCATATGTTCCAAATGGAAAAAGTATTGGGTACTGCAATGGATCATAATATCTTGCTGTATCTTAAACATTGATCAAATTATCACCAAATGTTTAAACCAAAACTTCTCTACCACTTAAACTTCCAACTTCTTCACCTCCTACAATAATAGCTGCCACTTGGGAAGCACTAGGAAGGAAATATTGAGGATGGTTTAGAGGTTGTTCTCTAATGAGGAGTTTACATTGATGTAAATTTGGACTTCGAGATATTTGACGAAATTTCTCAACAAATGGGTTATGCATGTCTAAGATCCTTTGAATAAGTCGCACAATATCTTCGTGAGCTTCTACAGATTGAGATATTTTGCGTTGTATTTCAAGATCGGTGTTGTAGATATACAATTGTAGATGCCTCACACTTAGAGGTGTATGTGGTAAAAGACTACCAATTCTATGATAGATAGCACCTTGGGCACGGAATGTATATATTCCTCGACTATTCGAGGTCACACTTTCATCCACATGCACACCCATTGAGGTAAATGCAAACATATTGTTGTAAAACCGTATATATTGCCTGAAATGTCTGCCTCGTGGTGTTTGCTCACAAATGAGCTCCATAAAATCAGGACAAATTGGTATGTTGGGTAAAGATATTTTTCCATCCTTGCAACACATCGAGGATGTCTCTCGATGGAACAAACGGGCATTACAAAAGCGACATGTCTTTGGTTGTGGTAGTTGGTACCTAATGGTCTCTCTACCTTCTTTAAAATCTTTGGCACAATTATATCTACCTTGCATACAATTTGTTACATGTGCAGTACCATCAAATGTGTTGTCAATACCTAATTTTAATTTTGAGGAAAAAATTAGAGATAAAGAGTGTAATGATAGTTGTAAAAGAAAATATTAAAAACTGTATCAAATATTATGTTGTAAAATAAGCAAAATATTAATAATGTTTCAATTATGCAGCATGTAAACAAATAATAAAATTGATAATAATAAACATGTAAATTGATATAAAAAGGTTACATTGAGTAACAAACCTTGTTCTCTGTAGCCATCCCCATGATTTTGATCATTCATATTTTCAACTTCTTCAATTCTTTCTACATCTACAATGTAATTATAAAAAATGCTAAAAAAAGGCATAAATGTACTTTTGGTCCCTACATTTTGACTTTTTTCCATTTTGGTCCCACATTTTAATTTTACCACTTTTCGTCCCTAAACTAATTAGCGCATGTCATATCAATCTTTGCCGTCAGCCAACTAATAGAAAAAGCTGACGTGACTGACGGCACTATTAAAATAATAAAAAAAAAACCTAAAATACAATTTAATTAAAAATATTTCTTAAATAACAAAAATCATTATCTTTTTAATTCTTATTCTTTTTTTTCTTTAACGTGTTAGTCATCAGATTTTTTAAAAAACTCTAACCAATTTTATCTATCTCTAATTCTCTCTTTCTCCCTCTCCCTTTCTCTCTTCGGCCTCCATGGACGGAATCTCCCTTTGATCTCAAAATTCTCTCCACTGTAGCTCCATGGCCAGGGCTCACAAGGTCGGCCTTCTTCTCCACCACACACCGCCGATCTGACCTAAGCTTTCTCTAGTCTAAAAATCTCATCTCTGCTCAAAACCTTACACCCAATCTCAACCAACGGTGAGCAAATTAGGGGCTGATCTTCGAGGTTTTGATTATGGAGACCATGGGGTCTTGATGCAGAGAAAATAATGGGAAAATTTTGGAGTCTTGCTAGTGGGTGTTGTGAAAAAACGGATCGGTGGTTGGTGGCTGTGGTGTTTTGAACTCCAAGCGGTGGTGGTTGTGGATTGGTTTGGTTTCATTGGTTGTGGCAGGTTTGTTGTTGGTGTGGGTCAATTGGTTTGTTTGTTTTTGGTCTTCCTTTGGTCGGTTGGGTCCGTTGATGATTTTGGCTTGGTTGATGATGGTAGGTTTTCTCTAAGATTGGTGGCTGTGGCGTTGAGAACCCTAGGCAGTGGTGGTTGTTGATTGGTTTGGATTCATTGGTTGTGGTGGGTTTGATGATTTTTCTGGGTTGGAGGTTTGATGATTTTTCTGGGTTGGTATTTTAATGTGGGTTTGATGATTTTTTCATGTTGGAGGTTTCAGTGGAGGATAGGGATTTTGTATGAATTTTTGCATGTTTATTTGATAAGAAAATACAAGAAAAGAAAAGAAAATCTTAGATTATTTTAATTTTCTGGGCAACCCGAAGAACATGAAGAACATGTTACCCATTGTTCTTCCGAAAATAATGAAATTTTTTTTATTTAGTTAAAATTAATAAATTAATTTTTTTAATTTAGATACTGATGTGGCATTTTTTAATGCCAAAATAAATTTTTATTATTATTATTTTAATAGTGCCGTGAGCCACGTCAGCTTTTTCTGTTAGTTGGTTGACAGCAAGGACTGATATGACACGAGCTAATTGGTTTAGGGACTAAAAATTGTAAAATTAAAATGTAGGGACCAAAATGGAAAAAAGTCAAAATGTAGGGGACTAAAAGTGTATTTATGCCTAAAAAAAATTATAATGGTGCAAAGTTTATAAATATTTGACATAAAATTTACCATCATTAACATCAGAATTTATATGACTTGGTCCAGCCTCAAAATCATTTGGCATTATAGTTAGATATATTGGAGGTAAACCTAAAGTTATTATAAACATTAAGTTAATATTGTTCTTGATTTTGACATAAAACTAACATGCCAAAATTTATATTTTTCCCCAAAATAATCATAGTCCAAGCAATGAATATTTTTTAAAAGGTACAAAATTATGATTTCACCATTAGTTTCTTGCATAGCATTTCGCTCAACTGACATATTTCGTGCCAAGTTACGGATATGCGTAAGACGACAACTTGGTGTAGCCTCGCGATTAGGTGGTATTAGTGATACACATGATGATGTTGAATTAGAATGCACAACGTCTTCATTTAAATTTGCTGGACTTCCCACTAAAGTAATATCACCACCCAAAGTTTGTTGTCTTCGTCTTGCATAATTGGCATGACGGCTTACCAATCAAATTTGTCTGCTTTCATTGTTTTCTATTTGTCTACTACGTCGATCATAATATCTTCGTAGTTCTCGACGACGTTCTGCGTCATTAGTATGAGTCATAGGTGTATTTTCCGAACTCATTTCTGCATTAAAATAGACAAAAATAATCGTGTTAGTTGCACATATATACATATTTAGCGCAATAATTATTCCATAGTCCAAATAGGGTGTATTTAAACCTGTAAACATTGGAGTAAATTATAAATTTTTGTTATATAAAAGTTTTGCAAAATAATATTTCACCCTTATTTTTGAGTTGCAATGGTCTGACACTAAAAATATGTAAACACAATATTTTAGGCATAATATAATGTTTTTTTTTAAATAATAGCTCAATTGGTTGAAATTTTCCTCCCCCAACTATTGAAGGGTATTAAAAAAAATTGTATAGAAAAGGCTTCATGTTATTAATTTATTTTTCTTAATAATTTTTTAATTAATGGGAGTTATAAATGAAGTTATTATAATCTTAAAAGATAGTCACTTAGTAAAAAAATCCATAAAAATAACTAAAAAAAAGGGTAAGATGGGTATTTGAATTTAGATTAACACCAAAAATATACACTGTTGTTTTGGTTTTGGATTTTGAAAATTCATCCAAAGCATTTCAAATAGTCATCCCTAGACTAATAGATCATTAATTTCCCAATGAAATACGCCAAGTGATTCACACTTCTCTCTTGCTTGCACCACTCTGCAATGTGAACAAATGACATGAGGATCTTAAATGTGATTACCAACTAATTGCTTCTAGATATTGTGCAACATTGGAATCTCTGGGTGAGCCTCTTTTCTCTTTTCTTTTTAATTAATTTATTTATTGATATAAATAAATACCATTTGAGGAGTCCACCTATTCTCTAAGTTTAATATCAAGTGATGTAATCTTTTTGGTGCATGTATTATTTTTTTGAACCCAAGCCCAAAAGTTTAATAAATAAAAATACTTGGGTAAAAATCTATAAAACGTGGGTTTTTATTTTTTCCTCTTTTCTTTAAATATAAAATTATAAAATCATGGAAAGAATTACTTCTAAAATTTTCCAATTTTTAAAATTTAAAAATTTAAAATACAAACATTTTAAACTATTAAATATAAGATATATTTAAGGGTGTAGGTTTTCACCCCTAAAAGTTAATCTATTATTTAGAAGCAATTTTCACCACAATTTTTAAATTTTATCTTTAAAGATAACTTCTCCAGTATCATTCTTGCTTTAGCAAATTTGCGTATATGGCAATTGCTTACAAAATCATCAAATGTACAATGAAAGGCACAAAAAAGAACACTATTAAATTTCATAAGGTAGGATATTTACAAAAAATGTTTTTTAACAACTACTTGATAGATTGACTACCACTTCGCTTACCCGAATTCATCCAATGTGTCTTCTATGCAATCTAACCAGATTGTTGATATGTCACCCTAAAAAACATACAAAAAAATAGAGAGTAAGGCTTAAATGTAAGAAAAACAAAAAACAAAAATAATAAGAGGAAGAGATGGCACCACTTAGAACACATACACTACAATAATGAGTGAAACTCGATAACCAAAAAAAAAAAAAGGAGAATGCCACCATAACCTGTGTTAGAGGCATCAGTTTGGACAATTTTGTAGAAATTGACTGAGGGAATTCCTAGGCACGAGAGAGGTTTGACATATTTTTTGATTTCTTGGACAATCGCTGTGTGAGCTGGAGTCCATGGAGGTGGATTAGTACGGAGTCTATCAAAAAGAGGTTTGCATTGCTGCCTGAGATTTTGATAGAAATCGGAAATATAATTAAGAGATCCTAGAAATCTCTGGAGTTGGGTTTTGTCTAGGATTTGGTCAGGGAACTTTTCAGCAAACTGAATAGCACGATTAATGGGTTTGATGACACCATGGTGGATATCAAAGCCTAAAAAACGGACTTTAGTCTGGAAAAGCTTGATTTTTGGGGCTGAAATAACAAGACCATTGAGCTTAATGGTATGAAGGAATGCTCGCAAGTGTTTCCAATGTTGGTCTAGGGATTCAGAAAAGATGAGCACATCATCAATGTACACAATTGAGTTACTAGAGAATGGATTGAAAATCTCATTCATGATATTCTGAAATTCAGAAGGTGCGTTTTTTTAGACCGAAGGGAAAAAAAAATCATTACTTATTAGCCACTTTGAAGTTTGAACAACAAAAGCCAGAAACAAAAGCTCAAAACTAAAAAAAAAAAAAAAAAAACTCAACCTTTCACAGCTGTCACGCCCAAAATAGAACAAAACCATAAAAATTATAAAAATTAAAAGATTTTCCTCCAAAAAAAAAAAAAAAAAAATCAGACTTAAGAGTTAAAAACGAACCTGTTCGATGTGGGCCTGAGGGAAATAGAAGACACGCTCGTTTTGAGCTTTTTCCTAACCTGAAACGTGTCTTTTTGAGAGAATCCCTTGCACCCAAAATCAGTTTACTCTCTCTCCTTCTCATGCTGATCTCCTCTGCCTACACATTAGTATGGTAATTCTTCTTTAGCGTCTTGTTAATGGCATTGTTATTACAACAAAAAATGTAGAGAAGAACGAAGCCCAATAGTACTAACCTCAAAGCCTACACATCAGTGAAGAGTTATAAAAAATGAAACATCTTTTAATAGCGTCTTGTGAAGGCCTGTAAAACAATAGATCAAAAAATATCCAGTAAGTCTCGAAATAACAATAAGAAAAACATGGCCAAATAGAGAGACAAATTGAAGTGAGAAATGTAGAAATAAAAAAGTGAAATCAGAGTGAGAGAGAGGGCTGAGATTTGATCTAAGAAAAAGCTTACCTCAAATCTATCCATTGTTGTTGTTGTTTGTAGTGAAATTTGAAGCAAAGAGGTGGGTGAAAGGAGTTTGAAAACACATAATTGAGAGAATTGAAGAACTGAAGAAAAAGCAATTTGAGTTTGAAAACCAACGTGAGTGTCATGGAAGTGTGGTCTTATTTTGTAGATAGTGTTTTACGTGGAAGTTAAAGAAGCATTTTTATCAAGTTTTGCCCCTACTTAAACATAGGCTATAGGGGTATTTTGGGGAAAAAAAATCTGATCCAAATAGAAGAAGCCTCTTAAATAGTAGTATAGATACTCATAAAACCAGTACAATCAAATAACAAAATGCTGAAACTACTTTTGCTACCAACACCCTATATATGGTAGATATCAGTTCAGTTCAAGTTTTATGGAGAGAGAGAGAGGATATATCTAAACAATTTTACAATGAATGAGGAATACAATGTAGCTGTGGTAGATGCGATCTTCTGTAAGATTAAAGAAGGCAGAAATCCACTTTCAACGACTATTACGACACTGAAATTTCTCATCTTCAACATGATTATCAACTTAAAATTTTAATAGATCACACCAGATAAAATGAGAAATTTTTTTTCAACTAATGGAATAATTTCTAGCAGTCAGTTAGCAGACGTGATCCTCAGACAATCAGAACTATGATCCTCTGCCAATAATGATAACAGGATAAAATCAATTCAATTTCATCCTCTGCAAAATATATTAGCCCAGGTAGATTCCTTATTGACAAAGTACAAAGATTCATTCTTCCTTTACAAGTAACTACTGCACTTTCCTCTCAAGAAGCAATTTTAAGCACAAGCAAGGGCGATTTTCTCCAAAAACTATGATATGTACAAATATTCATTCTTCTTCATTGACAAGTAACTACTGCACTTTACACTCAAAGGACCAATTCCAAGCACAAGCAAGGGCAACTTTCTCCAGAACTCATTGACAATAAAGTATGCCATAGAACTTCACACGGAATTAAAATTCTAAAGAGAGACATTGAAAATGCATTGCCTTTATACTTTTTTTTTTCTTTTTCTTTTTTTGTGAATTCCAAAAAGCTCATAACAACCCAAATCCTGATATGATTAACAACACAAGGTGAACCAGAGAGTTAAATATTCTGAAAATCCTGCTCACTTGCCTTGATCATCCCCTGCACAAAAAAAAAATACACATTCACATACTACATCTGCAAACTAAAAATCAAAAGAAAAACAAAGCGAAATGCCCAAACATGTGTGTACATTCGGGGAATAACTTCTTTAGCTTTTTGCTGAAAGTATTCTAAAGTATACTTGACACTTGTACTTTGAAAAAGTGAGAAAAAGTAAGAAAAAGTGAGGTTATAAAAGCTGAATATAATAGCTAAAAATCAAAAAGCTGGCTTATATTCCGTTCCCAAACACACACACAGCATTTCAACCACTGGCCCATTTCATGCAATTCTTAAAACCTCATTAAATTCTCTGTGCTCAATCCATTCCTCTTTTCAATGTTTACACAAATATTGTGAACGTCAAAAGAAAGTGATATTTGAGTTCACCTTGTTATTATGCCGGTGCCGTTGCTTAGGCACTTCACTGTAAGATCATACAACCATGGAAGTAAAGCAAAGCATGTTTTGGAAACAAAACATATCCAAAACACAAGGGCACATAGCTTTTTTACTTGGATATCCTGAGACTAAATTAGTTCATATGACATTGAAGAAAAAATTAGTCACAGCCCAAACCTATTCAGCTTGACTTAAAACATCTGGCTACAACCATCACAGCCATTTTGAAGAATATGAACACCAATCAGTAATTTCTACCATAACTAAACCATCTCTAGTTCCTTCAATATTCAACACTAACTAGCTACTTTCTAAAGGTAAAGAAATTTAAAACTACCTCAAAAAATTTAGGCAAGTTTAGGATCAGAAGTCAGGATTGGCAAAGGAGAGATTTAGACAATAAAGATTTCTAAATCCCCCTAACCCCGCCTCCCACTTTGGTGTACCATTAGCTGATGCAAGTACTGTTGCCATAGTTTTACTTTTATATAAGAACAACTTTCTATGTAGATTAATAGATGAACAATAATTTTCTTTTATGATTGGCAAGAATTACACACTCACCAAATGGGTCCTTGAACCCATCCATTTTTTATGAACGAGGGGTGTGCCATTTGAGCAAGAAGCTCACTGGCATAGATGGACAATAATAAAAACCATAACCAAGCTTAGGATCTTTAAAAATGCATTAACTCATACTTCTCACTCAGTTATGACAGAAACAAATCACCTCGTCTTCATTATCTTCTTCTATTCTTTTTAATTTTTCTCCGGATATTAAATGGTACAATTGATTGTTTAAAGGGAAGAAGCATTAAACCATAACAAGGACAGATGCTAATTATATGTTCACACTTACAAGCCACCATAAATAAATAAATGAATAACAATAGAACAAGGAGATTAATTCTTGATTATTGCTCTTTATCTGATATTGCAACTATAGAGGGCTCTAAAATTCTGACAGGACTCTTCTCTTTATTAATGGACTCCTTTAATGATGAAATTTGAATTGTTCTCCAGAAAACTAAAAATTTTAATCCAACTTTTTTTTTTTTATATAAATAAAAATGTTAATCCAACTTAATCCATAGAAAGGGAAAGGAGAATGAAAAGACCAGCAATGAGGCCCTTTAGCAATTACAACAATGGTTAACTGAATTCAGGATGCCACTCCCATGCAATAACACTAGCACCAAGTGCATACTTTTAACTAACCTTGCAGAAGTAATACCATCATCTTAAGTTCCACCTATACCAAAGATAGATGCTTCTGAGCATCCATACCACAGTGACTACAACTTAAAGTTAACTCAAAGTTTGTGAAATATACAAACCATCATGAGTAGAAGACCAAAAAACGTGGGCGAAAACATATATGACAAATAAGAAATCATAGTTGAAATGAATAGTGAAAAAAGGGCAAGGCTCCCCTCCCATTGGAAATCCTCCCATTTCCTCCCATTTTTATCCAGATGGAGGACATGTGACATGTGTTAAATAAAATATCCAAAGGCAGAAAACAAGCCACCTCAAAACCCAATGAATTTCTCTCTCAACCAAACCTTTCAGCAACCAACCTCCCTTAAGCAAATCCATCGGACCACCAGCAACTTCTAGTAGCAGACCCGCCACCGCCCATACACCAACACAGCCAAAGACTACTTCGCCACTTTCAAGGACAATCCCTAGAACCGGAATGACCTCAGATTCTCAAGATTTGCTTTCTCTAGATAATTTTCTCCTCTTCTTTTCCCTTTTCTCAAAATTTTCAATTGTGTTTTCTTAAGCTTTAAAATTGTTTTGGGCTCACTTGGTTTGTCTCTGTGACTCACATTCTCTTTACCTTCAATTGCTTTATTTTTGGGTTTGTACTAAATTAGAATAAACAGACAAGAAAGAGTACAGGATGAAAGTTGGGTGCAGTTATGAAAAAAGTAATAGAAAGTGAAACGATCAAAGAAAAGAAAGACAAAATGGATGAAGAGAGAAACAAAGAATCATGGGTTTGTACACTGGGTGTCTGAAGGATTTGTCCGCTGTAAATTATAGAAATCTTTTTCTTTTTTAAGGCAAACAACAAGAATCTGTTTGCAGTCTTGGCAGCAGACTGTAACAATGTTGATGTATGGAGGCAGTGGGTCTGCCACCAGAAGTTGCTGGTGGTCCGGTGGGTTTGACAATGGAGGTTGCTGAAAATTTTAGTTGAGAGAAAAATAAATTTGTTTTTTGGGTGGCTTGTTTTCTGCCTTTGGATATTTTATTTGACACACGTCCTCCATCCTGATAAAAATGGAAGGGGAGCCGGACCCGTGAAAAAATGCATGTATAAATCAACTGTGGGCTTCAAAAATCAAAAAGTGCACATAGAGAGGCAAACTTGGTATTAGAGTCTCTTTAAAAAGATCTAAGAGATGCAAGCCTAATGGCTATTGACACTGCTAAAAAGCCCACAACAAAGTCCTAGAAGTCAAAGATAATTACTCCTAGTAGTTCTTTTTCTGTCCACCATTTTTCCTCTGCTATGCTATATATTTACTAATACGAGCTGACTGCAAACCACCTGATTGTAAATCTCAATAGTCATATTTAGACTAAACTAGAATAGACAATTCTTCTGTAAATCACAGTACCATAACACTATATTATTAGACTCTGAAATCATTTGACTTGCACCAAAACATAACACAAATGGAGTACTACACATAATTCTTAATACAGAATACCAATTTGTGTCATTGCCAAATCAAATACTACTAATATGTAGAATAAAAAACTTTCTTTGTCATCCATCCATTCATCAATTTAACATTCATAAACGCACACAAAAAGTTGATCTTACAGATACAACAAAATACATAATAACAAGAATGATGCATATGGTGCAAGCTCACCTCCTGGAAAACCCTTTATCTCTTCGACTCTTCTCGGCCATCAAAGCTCGTTCCCTCTCCTTCTCGCGCCTCTCTCTTTTGAACCGCTCCTCCCTCAACTCCTCCAACGTCTTCTTCCCACTCTTTTTCCCTTCCTCCTTCTTCACCTCACCATCTCCACCACTCTCACCATTCCCATCATCGCTCCGCCTTTCAAGGTACCACGGCAACTTAACTCCTTTCCCGGCAACTCCATACCCTAACCTATACTTCTCATCTTCCGGCCCCACAACTCTCGGCGCCTCCTCTTTCTTCATCTTCTTATTCTTCTTGAACTCGTCTTTTTCACTGCCTCTCTTGTTCTCCGATACTTTAATCGGATCAAAAATCCTGATTCCTTCAAAGAGGTTAATGTGGCCAGTCTTTGGCTCCGATTCAGCAGGCTCTGGTTCTGGTTCTGGTGCTGGTTCTGGCTCTGGATCTGGCACAGTGGGAGCCAAGCCACGAGCAGTACGCAGGCGCTCGATGCGGAACTCGGTGTCGCGCTTCCTCGCTTGCTCGCGCTTGAGCTGCTCCTCCTTCGCCGCAGCCTCCTCGTCGCGGCGGACTTTCTCTCGGTTATCGAAATTGTACACATTCCACCGCTTCTGTGGCAGAATATTCAGACCTCCATGACCTCCCATTACTACTCTTTTTACCAATCCTACCTACAGTACACAGATGGTAATGGATTTCCCAAAAATAATGCGAATTAGGGTTTAGCTTTGGTGATTGTTTGTTTGTGTGTGCTTCGAAAAATAATTGTATACGAACAAATTAAAGTAGACTGTAGATATATATATTGAGAATCAAGAACAGTATGCCGTAATATGATCAAAATTCAAAGGTCGGTGATGGAACTCTGCGGATTAAGGAGGTCTTGTTTGGAGTTCGGGTTAAATTTGTTCTGGGAATTGTTTTTCCTTCCATCTAAGCGTATTATATACGCTAATTGCTTTTCGCCACGTCGGCATGGGTAGCGGCACCGTCGTCATTTCACACTTTATAGTTTATTACAGCGGGGAAAGTGTACCGGATACAAGGGTTGCTGGTGTATTAGGATTGGGCTTTTGAATTTTATTAAAAATGGGCTGCGAATGTGTAGCCCGTTTTAGCTGTGTTATGTATATCTCCACCGGCCTAGTCAAAAAAATTTTGAAAAATCAAATTTAGTTCACACTAAATAGATTTTTCAAATTAATTCACTTATTAGTTTATTATCAATGCCTCATTTTCAAATATATTTTTAACCAGTTTACTTAAAATTGGGGGAAAACCATATTGGGCATTCCAATTAAATTCGCTAATCAATCAAATTATAACAACACAACACTAAACAAGTTCTAGTTGAATTATATTTAATCTTTTCTATAAGAACTCTAATTAAATTACGTAAAAACATTTTCATCAACTTATTATTTAAATATGTGTTTTACATAAATATAAACGCTTTTCATGCATTGCCCATATTAGCAAAGCAATAAATTTTTTTTAAACTAATAATCTGATAGTTAGGAAGAAGGGGATTTAAACCCTAAATGTCTTTGTTGAAAATGTGAAAAAGTATTAACTGAGTTATGAGACTCATAAAGGCAAACCCAAAAAATAAAAAGGAAGAAGGCTCTTAGGGTCTGTTTGGGATCCACTTATTTTGCTGAAATTGAAAACTTTTTGCTGAAAGTACTATAGATAAAAGTAAATGTTAATTGAAATAGTACAATGGAACCCATGAATAGTATCAAAAAATGCAGTAGAACCCATGAATAGTACCAAAAATAAGCTGAATAGTAAAATAAGTTTGCAAAAAATAAGCTAGCCAAACAAACACCAACAAAAATTTAGGCAAAGAATTTATGGGTATGGACAATATACCAACCTAAGAGATCCAGGAGTACAACATGTCTAGAAATTTAACTTGATCTCATATCACATTTCACAAACAGAGCAACTCATATCACATTTCACAAACAGAGCAACTCATGCAGCAAAAGACCTTAAAAGAGAGAGAGAGAGAGAGAGAGACATTGCATGAACCTGCAAGCACGGACATGATCAAAATCATGCCTATTCAGGGAAGATCAGAGGTTTAAGCGACTGCAAATAAACATTTTAGAGTCTGAATTCTTGCCATTAAAGGTTAACAAGATATTGGAGATCTTTCCCTCACCTCCTCCCCTGCCCTCCCCCTCCATCCACCAAAATATAAATAAATAAAAACTAAAGGTACATCTGCAAAAACCTATACTACAGATAGTCATTGAGGTGGTGCTGCTGGCCTGAGATTCCAATCCATATGACAGATGTAAACTGACAGAGACATAGTCCACATTACAGAAACCCGCCAGCATAAATAAGGGACGCTTGTCTCATTAAATCATACTACTATAATTGCAGAAACACCTATGATAGAGTACCACCAACTTTTAGATTCATTAGACAACATGGCTTTCTACCAAATGTAGACAACTTGACATCGAGTTGCAAACTTTCTTCTATTGCTATCATACTCAAACGGCCAACAGGAAGTATTACAGGGAGGATATGAGAGTTATGAGCAATTGAAGTGTCATTTGCCTTCATGACCCCATCAAAAAATGAAGTCACTAAGCTGAACACTTTCTTATATTGCTATCGTACTCAAACAGCCAAGAGTAAGTATTGCTGGGAGAATATGAGAGTTATGAGCAATTGAAGTGTTACATGCCTTCATGATCCCATCAAAAAATGAAGTCACTAAGCTGAACACGATTGTCTTTCTGGGCATTCCTACTGATAATATATGCGCTGTCTTCCACGCCTGCACTCAAACAATTCATCCTGTGCCTGTACAATTGACAGACCATGAGCAGAGAGACTCACCCAATTCATAGTAGAGAAAGAAAAAAAAAATTTGTTTCCATGGCACTAACCAAGCAAAGTGATCTTCACAGCAAACAGAACCCCAGATGATAGAAAGTCCAGTTCCTTTCCTGCACTCAACAAACACAGCTACATTTTCAACCTCCTAGACAAATCAAAGGGTGTAACCCATGGTACATTGCAACTTTGTTTGAAAGAGATGAAGGAAAAGTGTTAACTAATATTTTAAAAACAGAACTGTTAAAAAATAAGAAAAATGACAAGTTCAAGGTTTTGAGGACAAACAGGGATTGGAACAGAGGTCCAACCATGATGATGTCATAATTAATTAATATAAAAATAAATAAATAATTCAAAATTCAAAATTAGTAATAGACTAGAAAATATTTTTATTGTTTTAAGACATATAGATATATATATATATTGTATAATTATTTTAAGACTCTTTTTTTTAATAAGTAAAAGAAATTTTATTGATAATTCTTTTAAGACATATAAATATCTACTGTAAATACTAAAAAGGTTAAATTAATTGTAAATTTTCAAGGAAAAGAAAACTAGACAACCCATCAAGTAACGAGGATGTGTGCAATGAAATTGAAAATAAAATCATTCAAGTTAAAACTATCTACCCTTTAGGTCAATTAGCACTTTCTGGTATTTCCAACGAAGACATCCAAGGTTTAAATCCCCCTTCCCCACTTAAGATGTATTAAAATATATAAATATATAAGGCTATTTGGCATTAATGTTTAGGTGGTTGATAGGCAGAAGGGCCCAACGTGAAGCCCAGTCATGCTATGGAGATAAGATTAACTTAACTATTTGGACAAACAAAGAGAAGAGACTTGATTCTCTACAAGGAACACGACCAAGGAGGACTTCCGCCTTTGCCAATCTAAATATCAGCCTGGCCGATGTGGATCTACAGCTGCCAAGACAATGGCAACAAGGGATGAGCTAGAAAAGATAAGGTGATGAGCATGTGGAGAGAGAAATCTGCAGTTGCAGCAACATCAACACGCAGAGCAAGGCCTTGCTCAACAGTAGCCAGTCAGATCTTGTGGCACTGAAATCAATGTGAAATTGGCAGCAAGATTGGCTGGAACTGTAAAACCCATGAACAGTTCAGAGAACCAGCACATCCGACTGTAGTTCTAACAGCTCGCAGTTTTTTTCCCCCTGGTTTTTTGGGTTATAACAACCAGACTGGTGGCCGGTTCACGGTTAAGTTGGTCGGCCTGGCCGGTCTAGTCTGGTTTTTAAAATCACGATATTAAGTTATTGATGACAACTGATAGTAAAAAAGAAATTAACTTTGAGAGGGGGGGAAAAGTAAAAAGACAAAGAAACCCCCTATTATATTTATATTCTAGACCATTAAATTATTTAGACCTTTTTTTTCCTAAGTTATGTTGGTAAGACTTATGCAATGTTCCAGAGATCTAAAAAAACATTTCTCCATATGTAGAATAGAAAAACTTGAGTTTCACATTTACTTTCAGATATCCATAGTCCTCTCCCCTAAAACAGTCAGGATATGAACAAAAAGAGGTTAAAAAAATGCTTTTGTAAATATAGATTGCGTACCAAGTTGCAGAGTACATATCATAGAATTTGTCAAAGGCTTTATCCAAACAGTAGTGACAAACCAAAAGATCCCTGATATCAGTCACACTGCATGTTGATTTGCAGCATTTTACCTAAAGCCAATCACATTTTAACATTATTTAGCGTCATAGGAAACAGTCACTGCAAAATAAGCACCATATATCCAGAAATTGGTAAGCACATAGAGACTTCTCCTAGGAGACACATTTTGTCGTCTTTTTTTCTGTTTCTATCATAAGGCAGCTCAATTGAGAAGGGGGAAAAAAGAACAACAAACAAAACACAAAACACAAAAAGCCTCTATTTTCTGAGGCAACCAAAAGATTCTATCCACATTTTTTATTTTACTTTGTATATTATACACTAATTTGATCAGACTTTTAAAGCATACGAGAAAAAATATTGACAAGAAAGCTTCTAAGAGGAAGGAAAATGAAATGCAAATAACACAGAAAAAGTGTGAAATAAATATGCAGACAGAAAAACTGAATGACTTCTTTATACAGATTTGGTCACATAAAGCAGGCTCTTGGTCAAGATGAGTTTGCAGAAATATAAGGTTTGGTATTCATATTGTTATTCCAAACTAGCAACGTGCACAAATCTTATTATAGTTCTTTTTTTTTACTGTAATAGTTGAATAAACATTTATACAGACACTATTAACATGTCAACTTTCAACCAGAACCTCTCAACTCAACTATTATACATATTCAAAGTAAAACAGCAGCATTTTCTTCTCTAGATGTGAACTACACTGTGAAGCAAAGTAAATACTCACCAGACGCTTGAGTTTGTGAGAGTAATAATGTTGATGGGATGGATGCATCCTGATATGCTCCTTCAAATGGCCTGCACTATAAATTAGAAAATACATTCTATCTCAGAGCTCAGACGTCAAACATAAGTAAACACCATCAAGAAATATCATAACATGAAGAAGGGGGCCAAAAAGGCATTCAGACCACCCCCTCCCCCCCCCCCTCTCTCCCTCCCCTTTCTTTTTTTTCTTCCCCCTGGTTTTCTTAGTATTTGTCAACACTCTTTCAATAATATCTCCTCTTTAGCAAGTGCACCAAAACTCAATATTGCATTAAATTTATGTCCCATTATTCTCCACCTTACATTATAACACAAACAAACAGCATGGAGACCACCCCTCCTCTTACTTGATTTAACACACAATGTAACAACCTTCCCCAACCATTAACATTAAAACCCTGCTCCTATCCAGTAGAAGCAATCTTAGAGACATCACAATATAAAGTGAGACATTTGACATATTATCCGCACAAGAGCAGCATAAGTTGTTTCAAATGCAAAATAAAGCATCCACAGAAAGTCAATAGGCACAACTACGAAAAATTCAATTCAATTCAATAAAAAAATTTGAACCCTAGGCTTGGTTGTAATAAATTTTCACATGAAAACAGGAAACTGCCTTTATTTATCATTATTAGAAAGCAGCTTCCAACACTGATCCACACTAGGTCCAGAAAACTGAAGAAACTAGATGAGTAAGCACATATATAATAGCTAATGACCAAAAAAACGCAGAAATGATTTGAGAACAACACAACCTTGTTGTATTTGGTAAACAATTTTAAAGCAGCCAAGCAATATAATACAAATTCTACTGCTTACTTGTCGCAAAGGATATTACTACAGTCAAGGCATGTAGCCAAAGTTAATGAGCTGCGGCATGCATTGCAATTTGCAGCTGACAAGTTTTTTCCTATCTGGTGGCATCTGCAGATACAAAAATAATCCAAAATGAATGTTAAGATTATTTAATAATCCATATTTGCATGTTATGTGATCTCAAACAGAAAGATGAGAAATATATGTCAATAAGATTCTTTATAATATATGCCAAGAGGGGTTGTGAACAGTAGCACAAGTTTCTTATAGCTCAACTCAACTCAGCCAAACCTTAATCCCAACTAATTGAGGCCTGCTCCATGAATCCTTTTATGCACTTAGCCCTATGACTAGGGCCATGTCCCCATTTATCTATCCCATTCATGAATTACAGTAGTGATAAAATGATACAAGATAAGGAAAGAGTATTTTCGAACCTTCTGTACAGTCCAAGAAGATCTCTGGATATTGAACCTGACTTATTTTGCCCCTCTGCAACCTAGACATAAAAGATAACTTTAAAATTTTAAAATAATGTCAAACTCACGAAATAGGTAAGTCATATCACCAAAACATGCAGGTCTTTTATAGAAGTGGTTAAAGAATTATAACAAACTTGGTTATAAGTCATTACCAAACAGTCTTCAGCAAGGTGTCCAGGCCTCTGACATTTCCAACTACAATAAAAAATTCACAATCACAAGTAAATATAGGCCCAAACTGAAGTGTCAGAAGTATGTCTCTGCAGTTACTCAAGCAGGAAGCAATGATTCCTCCCTTCGCAGTATCTCATTTAGAGTGTTGACATTGTACACTAGAGTGATATAATTAAATAGCAGAAAGAAGTTACTAATGCTCGCCAGTTGTAATTTACCCTAGAATGGGTTCAGCAGTAATGCAATTATTTGGCCTGAGTAACACATTTATATATATGATCCATGATCAAAATGTTAAGCAAGAAATGTACCATTCATAAGTACAAAGACTAGATCTCTTTTTGGACCAGCGATGGCGGTTATAATCCCAGGTGTCCTCCCCAAACTCAGGCAACGGTAAGGCACCTTTAACTCCAGATGTGGAGACATCTGACTTTCGGTCACTTGAGGACCCCTGAAAATTTTTAAATGGAAAGATTAAGAATTCAGGAAGCAGTATATTCTAAGATATCAAAATAAATTTGTAAACAGATCAACACCTTGTCAAGTTTAAGAATTTGCAAAAGCTCAGCTTTGCATTCCATGCTGCAAATATCATCGTTGGTCTATCAGCACAGAAACACAACGTTCAAAAGGTGAGCGGGCAGGGAGAAAGCAGAGTAGGTGAGCGGAAGTTTGAAAAAGAAAATATGCAGCTCACATATCTCACCTCATTGCATATATATTCTCCATATCTCCCACATACTACACAAACAGGCTCTCCTGGATCGGGAAAACATTGCTCACTTCTGTTCTTGATGCGATCGAATTCATTTATGGAACCTAAAAGAAGTATATAAAGAAAACTAGCATAATCAAAGACACATCCATGACTTCCCCACCTAAAAAGTTATGAAGATTGATAATTATTACTTTACAGATTAGAACCTTTCACTAAATGGAAATGTTTGTCATTTATCAACCAAGTCAGATCAACACTATAATTAGAGGAACTATTTTTCATCAATAAGTAAATTACAAAGAGTAACTACTTTAGGATTTAGTAATGTTAAACATAACCGAATCTCAAGTTTCTTTTCTTGAAAACTCTGTTCAAATGGGCAACACACTCTTCAACCATCTCAACCTTTTCTCTGATGGAGTTCTTAGACTCTTTGCACTTGTAACGCTAATCTTTTAGCTTTCTTTTGTTTCTTTTCTATTTTTCAAATATCTGTATACTTCCTGTATACGCTTTTCCAATTCTAATAAATTACAATTACTTATAAAATTAAAAAATATATATATATGGCTATAAACTGGCAGAAAAACAGATAGAGGCTCAGAAACAAACCACAAGTTGGAGGATCTTGCTTTTCTTCACATTCTGAAGAATTACTTTCATCACCTGGGGTTAATGAACAGTGTTACGAATTAACATGAGCCTAATTCCACTAAAAAATACCAATTCAAGTACATCATAGTTATTATCCAAATCATGAATCACTATACAATAATCATGAAAAGGTCTATGAAGGCATCCATGGCTGTTGACAATTTTTTTTTTTTTTTTTTTTTTGAATTGGTAAGTTACACATGCACCCAGTGGCTCTTAAACATACAACCTCACCCTCCACCCCATTATTATGGGAGGAGGAAGTGCCAATTGAGCTGTAGCTCATTAGCGACTGGTGAAAAATTCTTATTCTACGCCAATTTTAAGCATAACTGGACTTCAATACGTAACATATTATGGATGCCCATCTACTCAAACCACTCCACCTTCTCAGTCAATGTTGAGACAAGAGAGGATGAAAAGTTCATACTAGAGACCATTTCCCAAGCTTCATTACTAAATTCAGACAAATAAGAAAGTCAGATATAAAATCATCATACGATAAGCTATATAACTAAAAATTTGATTAAGATTTCTTATAATTTGATCATAAGACACGCAATTTCCACACGTATATAATGTTATCATATAAAGATTTCTCATAATGTGATCATAACAACACCTTATAACGCTGAAAAAATATCACTGCCAACTTCATTTGTTTGATATTGAAATTCTCATCCAATTTGCAACTCAATCCCAAATACTTAACATTTCTAGAAACACTAAATATCAATAAGATAAAAATGAATTAACATTGAGAGTGGGGGGAACTTACTTTCATATCCTACTAAATTTGCACCCGAATTAGAAGTTTCCTGCAACCAAACAGTAACCGAAAACTCACTCATAAAGTAAAATCTAACTAAACATAAGATAAATCAAACTGCCAACAACTTGAATTACCAAAACGTCGGCAGTTAATTCTGCGTATACCCGGACCGAACTAACTTCCTTCCTGGTCATAAAAAAATTTAAAGTATAACATAACTGGAAAAGTAACAAAATTACAAACTGGACAACGATTGCATTAATTGCTGCTCAAAATGTCAAATTCAGTGAATTGAATTTTGTTACCTTCTTTTTGCAATGTAATCCTGGTGAGACATAGGTCCATCGTTCTCTTCGATTTCACGGTTCCGATCAGGCTGTGGTTTGGGATTACGGCGTCGTTTTTGGCACGGCTTTTTCTCGTCACTCTGCGGTGGTGGTGGTGGTGGTGGTTGTTCAGTGAGAGGAGCATTTCCAGTGGCGATGTTGTAAGCTGAAGATTTTGAAGAATTACTGAATTAACAAACAAATCTGTGTTTGGTAGCTAATTGGAATTTTCTTGGTAAAACAGCTAATAAGAGGTGATTCAATATGATACCTCTAAGGTTTTGAAGTACAGAGGAGAGACTGAAGTCTTTCTTGTACGCTAAGGAAGGGTTCTTGTAGAAATTCGACCGTGTCCCCATTCTCTCTCTCTCTCTCCCTCTCTCTCTCTCTGATACAAATTCACGAGCCAGAGGAATTGAGAGAAGGTCTGAATGTTTATTTTGGTAGAGAAGGTCTTGAAACGGTGCGTTCCGGGAAAATATTAATAAGGGTAGACAAGGATCGTCTGTCGTTTCGTTTTTCCCTGATTCCGTAGAGTCGTTTACAATTTTTCTTAAGGCGGCGTTTTCGTCTTAACAATAATGGATTAGGATCCGGGTGTTAATGGATTAGGTTCAATTTATCCAAATCCTTCATAAATTTTTTTCTTTTTTACCCTTTTTTAACTTTTACTTTATAATTCTCTTAATTCTTTTCTTAACCTTTTTGAATCAATGGTTGAAATTGAAAGTTACCTTTTGCAACTATCAATCTCAACCATTTATAGGAATTGCATCAAATGCAATACCTAGGATATTGCACCTGATCTCAATCCAATAGTAATAACATTAAAAAAAGCACAGGTTAAATAAAAGTCTTCTTGAAAATATGTTTTTGAGGTTGTCGGATTTTTTGTCTTCTCTTAATGTTTTTCTTAATTTTTTTTGAATCAATGGTTGAGATTGAAAGTTGCTTTTTGCAACTATCAATCTCAACCATTCATAAGAACTACATCAGGAGCAATAACTAAGATATTGCACCTAATCTCAATCCAACAATAATAACATTCGAAAACGCACAGGTTACATAAAAGTTGTCTTGAAAATATGTTTCCGAGGCAGCATTTTCAATTTGTTAAATCGGATTTTTGTCACCACAATAAGTCATAATAGAATTTTATAAGTATAATACCTTCAAATGACAATAACTTTGCGTTTGATATGAACTATTTTCATATTTTGTGTGTAGTGTTAAATAACTTTGCTTTTAATATGAACTATTTTCATATTTTGTGTAGTGTCAAATGCACCAAAAACTTTGTAATTCAACTAACACGGTATCAAATAGAGATATTTATAATTTAAATTCTTCATGTTTTAACTATCGAATTATAAAAAAGAAAATGCAAAAAAAAAACTCATGTGGTATAAGTCATTATTATCAAAGATATCTCATATCTATAAAATAATCCAATTGCCAATTAAGAGGTTTTGGTTTCTTCAAAGAAATCGATAAAGAAATTGGTTTCACATCACCCTACCATTCAACTGGAAGTTAAATTTAATGGCCCTCGACTGGTTAAATAATAGAAATGCCCTTCTCACAATTAAACTCACTTAAATGGTTATTCCCTCTCTCTCTCTTTTCCTTCTTTTTTTTATGGACATATGGACAAAGTTTAGCTACAATATTGGTTATAATCTTAAGTTACAACCTTACTTAGTGTGCGTTTAGATTGGGATGGAAAATTAAAATTTTTTACTATTCAACTTATTTTTACTACTATTCATGGGCCCCACTGTACTTTTTGGTACTATTCATGTGCTCTACGGTACTATTTCAACTAACTTTTACCTTTATCTACAATACTTTCAGCAATAAGTTTTCAGTTTCAGCAAAATAAGCGGTATCCAAACACACCCTTAATATCTTTTTATTAAAGGTAAATTTTGACAAATTCACCATTGGATTACATCTTATTTTTATCCTTCATTCTTGCAAATTTTCTAGAAAATTAAAGATTAATAATTATGTCATTAATAAATTATTTAAATTGCAAGTTTTTGTAATTTAAAATTATACATAAAATATAAGCTTATAGATCATATAATAAATAATATCTAATTGACACAAAACTTGACATGTGTATTAAGAACGTAAAAAATATGCAATTCAACAGTTAAATTTTCAAAATAAGTAGTAATGTTTATAACAGTAGCATCCATGTGGACCCATAACTCCACCACTCACATGATCGCAGACCAAGCCCATTGGTATTGGAGCGATAAAAACCCACAAATCTAAAAAACCCCTTAACAATCTCTCTCTCAGGAATAAAATATAATTCATCCATGATGACAATGTTTTTATGAAAGAGAGAAAAAACTTCAAGGAATAAAATATAATTTATCAATTTTGAAGTGACCTCATCAAATACGCTAGCAGTGAGTGAGAATAATAGGTAAGCAGTCATAAATCAAGCAAAAATGCTCAGGACACAACTTTCACCACAAATTTTGCCACAACTTGTTCATGTGACAAGTTGTGAGTGGTAAAGTAAAAATAGTGGGTCCATAACTCCACCACTCATAACTTACCATGTAAACATGTTGTGGCAAAAATTGTGGCGGAAGTTATGTCCTAAACATTACTCTAAATCAAATATCATTAAGGCATGTAATCAATATTTTTCTTTCCTACCTAAACATGTCTCTATACTTCAACATTTAGCAAAAATCCCTCATATTACAATCCAAATTTTGGATCCCCATCATAATCAAAGTTGAACTAAACAAAATCTTCATGCATCAGCAGCGGCTATTTAAGTTAACCAACATACACAATTAATTGCTGAATAGGTCAAACCAACATACACAATTAATTAACCATTCTGCATGACTTTTGTTCCAAGTTGAATCTGAAATGACAAATCATGGGGCCCCAAAGGCTTTGGTGGATATGATGTCAACGATTCAACTTGAATAAATTGATAGTGTGCCCACACAGACTTTCTGAATCTCTCTAGATTATACCCACTCCACTATCAGTCCCTCTCAAGTCTACACAATAATCCATATCAAAAAAAGCCTACATAATAATACCGACTTTCATAATTACAAGACAAGAAAATCCATTCTCAGCTTAAAAAAAAGACAAGAAAGTTTAACCTGCCCCGAGAAGAAAAAACAAAGTATATCCTGGTAGCTTATCCATAAACTAAAAGAAAAAATTCACCCAACAGTCCTCTGTACACCCAAATAGTAATTAACTGTAACAAAAGTCCAACAAAGAATACACCAATCATGACCAAAATGCAACTCTCTCTATCTATTTAGCATTTTCCAAAAGTGAACCTGATATTCTTCATCACATTACTCAATAGAACAAGCAGAGTCAAACCCTCTGCCCTCCTAGTTATTTGGATCACAAAAAATAAAAATAAAAAAAAGATAACAGGAACAGAAGAAGAAGAAGATGGGTAAGCTCGGCTGCAACATTGATGGGAACCTGGATGCTGCAAAGTTCAGCGAGCCCCTGCCATGGATTGGCATCTATGTGGCAGCAGCATCACTTGCCTGCCTCATTGCAATGGCTGTGGATGGCATCAATGGAATCCGCTATCGAAAATTTTGGTTCCCCTGCAAATTCTTCTCTCTCAACGCTACTTCCCTGACCTTGATTGCCACAGCAGTCAAGCTGGCAGTGGATCTAAATACCCCGATGCCTAGCCGCCAGGATCAGCTTGCAAAACTTAGCAGTACCGCCTTCATCTGTACAGTAATGGGTAATTCTATGCCTTCTCTTGGAAGCATGGAGAATAAAGAAATGGCTATGAACATTATTGCTTTGGGAATACTTGTTATTACTGTTATTGTGAATATCTGCATCCAATTAGGTACTGGGGTAATCTATGTTTTCTGGAAAGAACATGCTTTCATCATGTTTATCATGCTTGTTTTGCTTCTATTCTTGACTTTTTCTGCCTTAACTGTGCCAACTACCAAGCAGTATTTAGAATACAAGTACAATAAAAAGTACGAATTAGCTCTCAATGAAAGCTCAAAAGAAACTGGTAAAACGGTTGTCGACAAACTTAGAGAGGATCTTATGAAATATTGGATGATGGCTCATACCTGTAACCCTCAATTTGTAATGGGGCGTTCAGTGACATGCACTGCTTCAGGGGCATTCTGTCTCCTGAGTGCTGCAACTTTAGCAGAAGCCATATTTAGATCATACTTCTTTCCCAGGTCATTTAAATTTTGCAGCGGAGAGTCTGACTATAAGTGGTCAACCACTATAGTTCTTGTTATACAGACTATTGCAGTAGGAGTCGGTACTCTTGGCCCAGCGTGTCGATGGTTTACAGCCATCAATTTCAGTTGCCCAAAAAGAGGAAATACAAGCCACACAAAACATTTTAAAGTAGAGCACTACTGGATCCAGAGGCTTGTAGAGATGAAAGAATGCCCATTAACTTTACAAATCCGTAATCGGCACTTCAGGAAACTTGCCCATGATGCAAAAATTCAATTCTTACACTTGTGCATTGGAGTGCAAACTGGGATTGTGATAACAAGCAAAGTGATTCACCTCATTTCCGTTTTCATTGTAAGCCAGATCTTTCTTTGCTGCAATTGCTGTGAAGAGTTGAAGAAGAAGTTCAAACTCAAGAACAGTGTTTCATATACTGAATCAACTTTGGAATCACAGCTTTCCTCAAAGCTGGATCTTAGCCGTTTTGTTTTGCATCTTGAAGGTGAGGATGTTATGGTTGGGTTGATGATGAAATGTAAATGTGACCCCACTGAACATTGGATACGGATGGGAGGGAAAAAACAGCCTAAATACCTCATAAACCTGTTGGAGACATTAACATTTTCACAAGGATTCAAGGGAGTGGGCAAGTATGACAGTAACCAAGTTCCTTCTCTAGATTCTGAGGAGCCACCAAATTGTTGGGTGCTTCCTGTGGTGACACTGACAAGTATTGCTGTAGCAATTCCAAATGTCAGCCCTAAATCAATTAAACAGTTGATATGTGGTGTGAATCAAGGCCTGGAGTATGTAAGACTTATAGAAGAATACCTGGATGGAAGAGATTTGTCCAACATCAGGAAGACAGCAGAGGTGGTCTGGTTAGGTGTTGAACTCTATCACAAGTGGTTGGATGTGGACCTCCATAAACTGTCCCTTCAAGGAATAAGCCCAAAGGAAATACTTCAAGAACTTGCCGATACTGCAAAGAACAGGTCTGTGGAGTTTCACAAGAAACAAATGAATCAATGTTTAAAGCAAAGTCCTTCAAAGTGGCCAATCAAAGTCTTGGCTGCCAATTCCATGTATAGAATAAGTCAAACCATTATGCTAAATTGTGAAAGCATAAATGACCAGATGGGTGAGAAGTTATTTGCAGCAGTGGTTGTCATGATCTCTGATATACTGGGTGCTTGCCTCACTAACTTACAACATCTTATACCCATTAAGTGTTTGAGCAGCACCATTGAAGAGAGGCAGGGAAGTGTGAGGCATGCAGTTTACATTCTTGGTAAAACTGAAAAAATTATGAAAATTCTAGAACAGAGAGAACCTCCCAGTTTAGAGCCTCATCAAATGGCATGCATTGATGAGTGGCGTTCATTATACATGCAGAAGAAGCCCTCGCCCTTCTTTCCCTCTTCATTGGAGAGTGAGAAAGCTTCTAACAATTCAAGTGACTTGTTCCTATCCATTGGTTAGAATGACAAGCCTGGAGTCAAAAACAGAGACAGATTATAATTTTCATGTTCATGCAGAAAATTGTCTTTCCTACCCACATGATGATCACGGAAACGCTTCCAACTACTCCCATTATGTAATAAAATTTTGTTGTAAAAGTGGAAACTTCATTGTATATATTTTATGTTGTTGTTGTTGTTGTTTTTTTTTTTTTTTAATTTTTAATTTTTTCAGTGGAAAATTTTGTGAGGACAACTTACTTGATACCAAGTACTGACCAGTTATGGATGTACCAATCGCAAAGCTACTATGAACCACTAACCAAATAAGGTTGTGATTTATAAGGCATGCAAAAGAAAAAAAAAAAAGGATTTCCCAGTGCACAATTGGTTGAATGGATTCTTAAGTGACTAAGGAATTTCATATATACTAAACAAAATCACAATGAATCAAATTTCAATGACAAAGAAATTCATTACTTAGTCAAATGTTAAATCCATAACGTGGGATTGCAAGTACTGCTTCAAAATCTACTTGCCCAATTGCCATGGAGTAGATGTTAATCTTCCATGGGATGAAGACAACAGAGAAGGAGAAGGCTTTGATTGACTATGAGTCAAAAAGTAATGAGATATTATAAGGATCATTATGCTACAGCATACAAAATGGTTAAGATCACCATTCTAATTTCAAGTACCTCATTAGTTTATTTTCTTAATCACTTATTACTTTACAAGGAAGCTCACACATGATGTGATACTACCAAGTGAAGAGCGTGATTAACTGAATACCATAACGAGACAAGCAGGAAACCCATAAGAATAATTTTTCATTAAAAAAAGAAAGGTATATCTACCATCCATACCAAATTGTGGCAAACCTTTTTGTAGTGTGCATCATACTATTAACAAAGTTGTACACCATTAACATAAAAATTAAAACAAATATAAGAACCACAAAGTTGATACTAGGGAGTATGTAAAATTCAAATCAATTCCTAATTGAAAGTATATGGATGAACATTAGTCTCATGACAAAATAGGATATTGAATCCCAATTAAACCAATTTAAAAAATGTAGAAGTCAGAGATAAGTTGAGCCTTTGCAGAATTCTAGAACAGAACTGGGTTAGATATTTTAGGTGAATATTTATGTGTAGACAATGTTGTTATAGTTAGGATTTCCCTTGAATTAATATTTATATACCTATAGAAAAAAAAAATAAGGGGGAGGCTTTTTATAATGATTTGAAATTCAGATTTGTGAACATGTAGACACAGGTTAACATCAAAACATAAACTCAAATACGAGCACACCATCTTAGCAAGATTTCTAAGCAATGACAAAATTATCGCTTTGCAATGACATGAAAGCCTTTTAAACCATGTGTGTAGTATAATTTAAAAAATGGCAATAAACAACCTCTAGCATACAACTTTTATGAAAAGTAACACAAAAGTTGTAATAAGTAATATCATTATTAAAATGAAATCTAGTGCTTCTTAAAGCTTCTGGTCCATACATTTGAACTTCTACCAAAGTCAAAGGAACTTCTGGGAACTAACCTCCTACCATCCCAAACGAACATGCTCTCACAGAACATACATATTTTAAGAAAGAAAAACTGTTAAACAAAACTGAAAAGCTTATATGAACCAGAAGCACAGATAAAACTCAATGACATATGATAAATAATAAAATCATTGGACATATCAGTTCAAAAATAAAAATCTAGGATTCACTGACAGCCTTCAAATGAATTGTTGCTTTTAACATTAAGAGCCACCAAATTCCAATTTCTACTCATCCTTGAAACTTACTCCCCCTCCTTCCAAACACACTGGCACATATATGCAACTTCAAAAACAGAAAGACTATTAATTTAAATATTTTGATAAGAAATTTGTAAATGACAGGTTAAAATTGCAGCCTTCCATTGATCCTCAGGCTTGACCTTTAAGACTGTATCTTTCATCTGCCAAATCCAACTTCCAGTTACTTCTAGGAACCAATGTCCCCTCTCTCTCTCTCTCTCTCTCTCTCTCTCTCTCTCACACACACACACACACACACACAAGAGAGAGAGATAGAACACAAAAAATTGATGGCACCTAAAACTACTATCTACAAACAAGGTGCAATGGAATAATAATCAACCCTATCATTATCTTTACTCACACCAATCCTTCCATGGTCTAATTAACCAAATATTTTCTTTGATAGATATGCCAATGTTTTTTTTTTTTTTGATGGTATCAACAATCAACTAAACAGGTTGTTTCAGTAGCATCGCCAATCTTGTATGATTAGTATGCTTATTTAACAACTGCTTTCCTTCAATTGCTTTCTTTCCTGCAAAGTTTTGTTACAACTGACTAAAAACTGTTCAACATATATAATAGAGGGGAACCGAAATGTCAACTGAAACTATATAGCTCAACTGAAACTTCCTCCTCTCCCATAATAATGGGTGAGTGCGCGTCTAACTCAACCATAAAAAGAAATACATTGGACCTGAAATCCGTATTGAATTCCTTAGTGGCAATTAACATTATACTCAAGCCCGACAGCAGTATTTTGCTCCCTGTACAATGACTTGAATAAACAGCATACATTTCCCTCATCAGGGATTGGAAACACAGCCGAAACCATCACTCATAATTCAGGATAACATAAGAAAATTGGCCCGGAAACAAATCGTAGAACTTGGATTTCATGGCTTAACTTAATAAAACACTAAACATATGAATAAATGCTTGAACTTGAGAAACCAACACAATGCCACAACAATTTTTTGGGGAAAACAGATAAGTCAATCCACAAGGCATTAAAATAAATCGTTACATAAATAACTGAAATTACTAATAAAAATGTGAACTTTTTGTATATTAATTTCACCAACCAATTGGAATCATAAAATACAAAATTACGATAGAATTGGAACTATAAAGCAAAAAAAATTTGCTCAGGTTTTCATTGACAAATCAAAATTGAAATAACTAGAAATCCAAACTGACAATTCCATCAATTCTCATGAACCCTAACAAAGGGTTCTCTCCCAAAAAAAAAAACAAAACAAAACCTGGGTCCTAAACGACGGGTCGTATAAGGTAAACTAATCATCGTCCCTCTTCTTCGGCTTCCGATAGGACTCTTCGAGATGCTTCGCGATGATAAGGCCAGTGTCGGCGAGCTTCTTGATATTCGGAACGGCGTAGTTTTGGGCCACGTAGACTCCGAACACTGTGCCAGCTATGAAGGAGAAGCTACTCCTGATAAAACCCATTTTGGCTTGCGAATTTTGCGTTCAGAAAAATAGAAAATAAAAAGGAAATAGCTTTCAAGGATTGAATGGGGTAGGGATTTTAGATCGGAGTGAGAGACTGTATGAGTGTTTAGCTTGAGATTATAAAAGGGAGGTGAATTTATTGAAGAGCTAATACTCTTTTTCTCGTGCTCCTCACGCTTCTTCTAAGGTGACCCCTTTCCCAAGCACAAACCCAGGCACCAATTGCCAATTGGTCCACAGTTTTGGTGGGGTACGTTCTGCTGACAAGGCAGTATCAAAACCTTTTTTTTTCTTTTTTTTTCTTGGGTTTTATAGTAATTCCCCCTTGATCTTTGTCACATTTTTCCGCCTCGCCCGTTTTGGTGATCAACCTTTAGTAGCTGTAATTATGTAATGTATTATAAATTCAATTTAAAACATTATTATTACTATTTTTATATGTGTTCTAATAAGTATTATTTTTTATTAAAAAAATTAGGGTTGATTTTGGAATTTAGTTTAATATTTAATAAATTTATGATTTTTTAGTATTATAATTTTCTCTAATTTTCTGTTTGGTTTAATTGATTTCGCAAATTATTTGTGAGCCTTTTACATGTTTGATTAAATGTTTGTCTCGTGATTTGACTGTGAATTTCTTTTTTCTTTTCTTTTTAATATGATCAAAAGAACTTGACCATATTTAGGTGGCAATACATTACTAAGCCATGTGTGGTTTATCATAACCAAGTCTCACATTATCTGGTTTATTTAAATATGGTATATGTGTTTAATGTTTTTTTTGTTATTTATTTATTTATTATTATTATTGATGTTGATGTTAGTGGAAAATAGCCAATGTGGGCTTTTTATTTCTCCGGGTCACACAACATTTAAATTGGAGCCTATATATGTTGGATACTTGGATTAAAATGAATTGACCCCTTGCAATTAATTAATTAATTACCCAAGTTAATTAATTAGGTTCAATTGCATGCAATAGCGTGGTAGTACAAACAAATCACCAATTATACTAAATGCATCGAAAAAATAAATTTGACACAAGTGATTTATTTACAAATGGGGAAAACCACCGAGGCAAAACCCCACCAAGTGAATTTAAAGTCATCACTCCCAAGAATCCACTATTATCAATTACAAGCGGTTACAAGTATAAGGAATCTTATCAAACCCTTTGGCATATCCCGAAATACCAACCTACAGTTGAACCCTTACCCCAATACCCAATTGGACTTGTATTGTAGCGGCAATCTCTCCGTTCAATGCACGACTCCCAGTACTTGACTAACCAATGATGCACGGATCCCAATACGTGACTAACTCCACAGCAACCCATTGATTGATGTGGTTGATTTGCAACAGCTTCACATAGAAACACCAATAAGATCTTCAATAATGGTGGTGTAAGAGACTTTGCTTGGTTACAGAACCCAAAGGCGTACAAGAAACGCAGCAAGAACTCTTTTTTTATAGAAAGAGGCTAGGGTTTCAAAAAGAAAATCTTATGAAGCTCTCTAGGGTTAGGTTTTTCTTTTTCAACTACCTCCTTTAAATAGAAGCTTAAAGGGCTCTCTTATTCCAAATAAGTTTACACAAACCTTGGACTTTCTTAATCCAATAAGGATTATACAAACTCATAAACAAATAGCCTTTGTAGAATAAAACGTTTCTAGCTATATTCTGAATCTCGTAGTCTCGACAGATTTGGTATGTATCGAGCTTCTGTCGAGCTTCCACTTTAAATCTCGATAGAAGTCCTTTCTGTCAAGATTGCTATCAAGTTTTAATGAACAGTTTTTTTTTCACTTGTTTCTTGGTCAGATCTTCATGGCTTTAACACTTGTTTCTTGAAGTATTAAACTCATTCTAGATCTATCCAATTACAAGTAAAGTGTATTTTGTCAAAGGATTAGCTAATTACATAAAATATGTCCCTAACAATATATATTAAAATTTAATTATATTATATTTTTTAACTTAAATTTATCCTTCTAATTTGTTTAGATGCATTTTTTATGAACTTATTGTTCATTTGTGGATTTTTTTTATCTAGTTTTTTTATTAACTAGTTGTGAAAATTTTATTATTCATTTGTCATATTTTTGCCTAATTTTTTTTAAAAATTATATTATGTTCGTTGCTAGTTTATTATTAAAAAAATATAGAATCTCACTTTCTTGACATGAGAGTATCAAACAAGCCACTAATAAAACTCTAATAACCTATATTAATGCTTCCAACTTACCACATGTTTAGAATACTTTAGCAAACATATGTAACATAATGAACAAAAACATTATGTTTATTTATGTATGCCAATTAATACAAGATTGTTGGACTCCAAAGAGCAAGACACATATACCAATACAAAAACAATATTAGGATTAGGTGTCTTTTGCCTAACCTATTGACTAGGAAAAGGATTACAAAGGAGTTGATTGCAAGTACACTAATATAATTACAATTGATTTTAAGTGTCAATGCAAGAGCACTAATAAATTATAATTGATTTTGAGTTTCTTAACCATCAAACAATAGTTTTTAAATGACTCTCATTTAAGATATAAAATTGAGAAAGTCTAAAGATACAACAAAATGTTATAATAATTTTACAATATCTTCATTCTTCATTTTTAGTTTTGGTGAGTCTTGGTATGATATTTACTTATTTTATATTATATTATTTTAACTTGTGATTGGCACAAAATATATTTAATATCATTTGAAAGTTCTCTGCTCATCCAAATTCTCTACTTTCTTGCAATATTGTGTTTTGACTGCACATGTCATCACAATGAATGTGACAATTATATAGAGAAATTGTTTATACTTTATATAGCCAATGGTAAATAAATACAAACCAGAGATGGAAAAAGAAGCAGATAATATTGAGAACTAGTATTATTCCCGTGTGATGCAGTGATGCACGGCTTGATGAAGATTCATAAGCTCAAATTTTTTTAAATAATTAAAACTAAATTATTAAATAAATTATATAATAAGTAAATAATTTTAATAAAAAAATTACTTTAAGTTTTGATTGTTTAGAGTTTAGACTTTACCAGTGTTTATCTATTTTTATATTTAAATTTTTTTTTTTTTTTTTTGTGTTTTGTGTTTGTAAGGACCAATTTTGGATATAAGCCCAAATGATAAATGGACTCAAGCCCAAAAAGCCCAAAACAATGAATTTGTAGAGAATGGGTTGGAAAACTGGGCTTAAACAAGTTGGATGACCAATAGAGTGGATTCCAATGACGAGAACAAAAAGACAAATTGATTCAACTAAAGAAAATCGTCCTCGGCACAGTCCGAGGAAATCAATTCTTGTATATTTCTCTTGAGTTTGATTACAAATTTGTTTCTTGATTGCTACAGTGTTTCTCTCTTCATTTCTCCCTCCCTCCTCCATGGAGGGTCTCTTACATTATATAGTTCCCTTTGAACAATCTTGGTCCTACACTTATTGATCATCTAGGCCACTACTTGAGTGATTGTCCCATCGGACACCCCTTCAGGCTCTCTGTGAGTTGGGGTAGCCAAAGCAGCACTGTTCAGGGGTCTTCTCCACATTAATGCAGCCAGAAAGTTAGCTGCAGAGCATTTAATGCAGTGGCAGCAACCTTTCCTTAGATATTTTCGGGTTTCCATCCCTCTTGTACGTTCATAATGCACGTCCCTATCACTGAAACTTCCTAGAAGGTCACCTTGAACATTATGATATATATTTGACCTATGCTTGGCTTATTTGAGGAGATATTCCTCCTCGGCCTACCTTCCCATTTGTAACCTACTCATGGGACTCTGAGCTTAACCCACCCACTACTATTTATTCGTCCTCGGATCACCCCACGTTCTCGGTCAAGGCCCAAGGCCCAATATGAGATATAGAATGAGTTTGATAATTCCTATTTGGGTTATTTTTAATCTATACCTTAGCCAGCACAAACTATAATAAACAAAATAGTTTCTCAATACCGATTTTTTCCTAGTGATAGTCTAATTGAAAAAATCAACACACGCACAAATTAAATACAATAACCAAAAGCAAAAATCAAAACATACACAAAAGAGTTCAAAAATTTTAGAATATAAAAAAATAAAAAACTTATATAAGAGAACTAAGAACTTAAATGGATGTTCATTGTTTTGCTTCTTTATAGTAAACTTCTATAAACTTCCTTTGGCATAATATTTTACATGCAAATTCATAAGTAAAGAAAAATAAGTAAGATGAATTTATTAGATTAAAACATAAGCATAAGTTGAATTTTGAAAACAAAAATAATAAATACAACAACGTGAGGTGTATTGTGTGAGATTTAATTATATTGATGACTTATTGGTTAAGAGGGATTGTATCAAAATTATAATTGATTTTGAGTTTCTTAACCATCAAACAATAGTTTTTAAATTAATCAAGTGCAATTACATTTTTAAATTATTAACGTTCACAACAAAACAAGATTAATATTTGTAAAAACATATCAATAAACATATGTTTATGCATGTATTTCTAAAGGTGTTCCAAAATTAGCTTTTCATTGTTTAAGGAAAACACATACAATTATCTTATAATCATTTACAGTTTTTTTTTTTTTTTTTTTTTTAAAGCTGAGTTAGAAATCCTAATTCACCCAATCTACCCTATAATGCTTCCCGTGGAGCTTGAACCTATGATCCTTCCTCCCACCACCCCATTTTCAAATTAAAAGTAACCATAAACTGTTCATTTCAATTGTTGGCTAAGAATCACATGATTTGTCTTTTCTTTTAATTTAAAAAAAAAAAAAAAAAAAAAGCTTTACTTGACGTGCAAGTCATTTGGGAGATTATAAGAGAATTTTACGTAATTAACCATTTTGCAAAGCAGATCATCCTAAACCCTACATACCCCTACCACCCTCACATGGCCAAATTCTTTAGTTGTTTTCATTTCAGGGCGTGGACATCATTGTACACTACAGTTGTTGTAATGACTGCGTTTAGAGCAACAAATTTAGTGCCCTATTTTGCTAACGATATACAGGGTTTGTTTGGATACCACTTATTTTGCTGAAACTAAAAACTTATTACTGAAAGTATTGTAGATAAAGGTAAAAATTAACTGAAATAGTACAGTGTGTCCCATGAATAGTACCAAAAAGTGCAGTGAGACTCATGAATAGTAGCAAAAATAAGCTGTATAGTGAAATAATTTTCATTTTTCATTGGCATCCAAATGGAAGCACAATGAAAGTTGAACTTTGGAGAGAACTCCATTGTTGCCGTGTTATGGTTCAAAGACTTTTGGGAGAATACAATTTCAATGTTAGAGTATTTGGTGAATAGAATTAGTCCAAGACTGATGGTGTTGTTAGGGATCATCGTAAGGTCATCATGTTTATTATTTCTTTACCTATCGGTGGAAGACCATAGCAATACTGCTTTTTTCGACGATTTACATCCTATGCTGTGTGATATTATGTTCATTGCTAAGCAACATTATCCCACAAGTAAAGGTATCTAACTTACATGAAAGGCTTTGAGTCAATTTCACTTTCGATAGCATAAGACCATATATCAAAGTCCCCACAATTGAGTGGGCACCTAGTGCATCACTGATGCAACTGTATATGTCACAACACAAACCAGTACTTCAGAATTTAGAGCATGACCGGCATGTTAATATCAAGTTTAACTCAATACTAACATGAACCAACTAAAGTTGAAGGTGTGATACAGGACAACCTAGGCTTCCCACCTAGATTAGTCCCACCATAGACCTTAGGCTTCCCACCTAAAGTGTTTGGATTCACCACCAAACAAACACAATGCAATCTTTGCAAATAATCTCAATAATCATAATTATAGTCTGTGAATACAAAAGAAATCATCCAGAGCTTCATATGCAGCTTCCAGGAATCACAAAGATAAGGATAAACTACCCTAAACAAATCCTAAACAATTTCAAATCCTAATTTGATAATCCTAAAAAATTTTAAATACTAATCTGATAATCCTAAACAAAGGATAATGATGAACAACTAATCCTAACTAAACTCAAATATCAATCCAAACTAAACAAATAACTAGGTTACAATCTGAAATTATCCACAGAAAATCTAAAATGAAATATTGAAATAACTTTTGGTTATGCTCCTGCATTATACTCCCCTGGTTTAAGAAAACTTGACCTTGAGTTTTGTAGTGATGAAGAATTAGGATTTCGATGCGTACTACTTCCTTCATATTAGAAATCATCCTAGGAAGCACTGAGAGCAGAATAACCTTCAATTCCACAACACCATAGAACTCCTCTGGAAACACAAAATCAATGTGTTGAACAGGCACAATTTTATCTTGAACCATAGTATCAACCTTTTAGACTTCATCAACCTGTAGATGTTCATCAACCTCATGGATTATGAAGGGCTTAGTAGCACTTTCATCAGGATCAACCTCCACATCAAGTGCACCCTCTAAATCTTCGATCACTTGTTGAAATTTCTCTTCTTGTGTAGACTCTATACTAGGTTCTTCTTGCTGCATGAGTGTTGAAACATCATCTATTGGCACTTGTACCTCTATTTCAACATTAGTCTTTGGTGGAACCTGAGCATCCTTTTTTTGAGTAGAAGAGTCTAACAAAATCTTTATTATTTTTCTTAAGTCTTGAGCTATGGCGATGAGTTCTTGATGAAAGGATGAGGTGTTTTCTTGCTGAATACTGTCTTTGTGGTGTAGAAAATTCCCATGAGAGGATTGAGGTTGATAATTCTCTTGATAGCATTGGGGAACATATTTCTCTTGAAGTATTTGTTTCATTTCATTCCAATCAGTTATGGTAGGCTTGCTCCTTCCTTTGCGATGATTCTCGATACTATACCAAAAGTCTCTAGCTCTACTTCTCAATTTCAACCTGGCAAACCTAACCTTATTAGCATCTGGTAGACATATTTGATCAAAGAATTGATCCATCTCATCTATCCAATTGATGAGGGTCCATGGATTTGGACGTCCATCAAATATTGGCGCTTCTAAGACTACCATGATTCACAGGAATAAATTTTCAACAATTTGAAATGAACATTTAGTGGACATGATTCCCACGGCTGGAGCAATAAGTGTTGGACCTTGATTGGGCTAGTTTAGTGACCTGGTGCTGCCCTGGACATGGGTCACTTGGTTGAAGCAAAAGAGATGGACTACGTATCTGCTGGAACGTTTTGCTTTTGACTTCTTCCTTTTTCTTTTTCTTTTTTAAATAACAATATTCAAGAACAACTACAACTTAAAACACTAGAGATAGAAAATTAAGCTAAAAAAACCTAAGGCTTCAAAGGAAACTAAACAAGTAACACAGAGAAAAAATATCATGGAGAGCAGTGTTGGATTCATCGGAGAAGAGGCGGCATGGACTCATGGGCGATGGCTGTCATCAGCGCTCAAAGGTGGAGATCGATGCTTGCGCGTAACGACATGGAGAGATCGGGTGACGGCTTCTTGTATTTCGAACCTGGCAGTGTGGGTTTTGCATATCTAAATCTGTGGTTTTGTATGGGTCAGATTGAAAATGGGTTTAGGGTGTGAGAGTTGCTGTGATGGGTTATTGATTTTGTTTCGAAGGGAATAAGGTTCTAAGTTTCAAAGCCTTGCATTAGGAAGAATGGTGGGATTACAGATTTTGTGGGTTTTGTGGTGGAATTTGGGTTCTTTGTTTCTGAGCAGAGATGGCTTGATTAGTGGTAATTGCAAAGATCTTGTGAGACATGCTTGGAATGTTGATGATCGTGGGTTGTACTGCTGGTTGGTGTGGGTTTGGGCTGGTCAGACATGGTTTTAGGTTGCTGAAAAGGGGTAATTGGGTTGAACTCTAATACCAAGTTGATGCAGGACAACCTAGGCTTCCCATCTAGATTAGTCCCACCATAGACCTTAGACTCCCCACCTAAGGTGTTTGGATTCACCACCAAACAAACACAATGCAATCTCAATAATAATCTCAATAATAATAATCATAGTCTGTGAATACAAAAGAAATCATCCGGAGCTTTATATGCAATTTCCAGGAATCACAAAGATAAGGATAAACTCTCCTAAACAAATCCTAAACAATTTCAAATACTAATTTGATAATCCTAAACAATTTCAAATACTAATCCGATAATCCTAAAATAAGGATAATGATGAACAACTAATCCTAACCAAACTCAAATATCAATCCAAACTAAACAAATAACTAGGTTACAATATGAAATTATCCATGGAAAATCTAAAATGAAATACTGAAATAACTTTTGGTTATGCTCCTACATTCAGGTGCTTGTCGAAAATCATTCCTCATATTCCTTTTTATTTCATTACATTAAAGCCATTATATACAAAATTTGTAAAACTTTGAAACTTCATTACTTGCGAACTTTGCAAGATTACAACTTGGCTAAAACTTAAGGTAGTCGTGTAAATATTACATAACTAAACGTTTAGCGAAACTTTTATTTACAAACCTAACCCCAAAGACATACGATTGGGGTTCAAAACAAACTAAGGTTCCGAAATACATCTGTGCTCAAAATGATCAAGTACATCTTGATTCCTCCTATGCAACAAAAGAGCTAAACTTCTATATAACAAAAGAACTATACAATCTAATAAATGAGAACCATAGATTCCTTGCCACCTTTAATACTCTCGCTGCTTCTAGAAAAAATCTTATGCACTGAAATATACTAGGGTGAGCTGCGAAGCCCAGTAAGGTTTTAAGTTCCATGAGCATTTAATAAGAATGCATGTAAATCAAATATTTTATGGATATGCCAGCTTTTATAAATAGCCTTCAATAATATTCATACTATTCTTAAAATAACTTATGAACTTTCAGATGAAAATAAAAAGGATATAATAATGAACTTTAACATAATCCAGTAACCTTATCTTTAAATAGACTATAAAACATTTTATCATAAACTTTCTATCAGACTTATTATACATTCAACATACCTTTTTACCATCAAACTTTTCTTATAAATTCAAAATAACTTAATAGCTTATTCATAATATATATTAGTTAGTCCAATTGTAAGTCTGTCACAACTTTTGGGAGGCTTCTAGCACATTGTGCCAGGTATTATATACCTAAAAAATAGCATCTAAGTATTGTACTTAAGTCTTGCCCTAACTATTATATACCTATTACAGCCTACCAACCATGCCCTTAAAATTTCAAATTTGAGGAAACAATTTTGATTCAAAGCCTCCATGCATCTTAAACATACACATATTACCTCAAGTATTTGGACTAAATGACTAATTGCATGTTAGATTGGATAAATTATATTCGCAAATGTGTTGATAGTGGTTTAGGCAATATATATTAGAAAATTATTATTTTTCATGTATAAATAAAACACTTACCCCCAAGAGTCTTATAGATCAGTGGTGCTGTTATTATTCTTTATAAGGAAAACTAGGATTTGAATCTCCTCATAATTAATTCGATGTAAAAAAAAAAAAAAAAAAAAAAAAAACAAAGCATGTGTGTTTGTGTCTTCATGCATTTGTTTTTTTTTTTTTTTTTAAATGCCTTCATACATTACTTTAAACAAAGTCTTAAATCCAAACTAATCCATAACTCATATATATAAATATATATGTATATATTTATATATATAGTAGCACATGATTATTGTTAAAAAAATTTAATCACTATTATTTTTCGAGGTAATTATACTTTCCTTCTTTGAGATTTTGGGAAATGACACTCCGCCCCAAATTTGAAAGGAAAAAACACTTTTCCCCCTTGTCATCCAATTGACCAAACTTGTGTTAAATTAATATTAAAAATGTTGTGTATTAACCAATCCTTTGCTCTAGGACAGGTTCCCAAAATTATTTTATTTCGTAATTAAAATTCATTGTTTTAAATTTGTAATTAAAATGTATTTTAAAATATTATGTGAGTTTTGCTTAGTATTTTTTTTTAATGAGTTATGGAGAGATTTGTCATTACAAGTGTTTTGGTAATTAATAAATTTTGCATTTTTATTCTAAATTTATTAGTTATTTTTTTACTAACCATTATTAAACTTTTGTAAATAGATTCTTATAAAAATTTAGAATATTTCATTACTAATATAAACAAAAGAGAGGAGTGTTAATTTCTTCAAGCCTCAAAGGAGGGAGTGTTTTTTTCCTTTAGATTTGGGATGGAGTTTCCTTCCCCCAAACATCAAGGGAGGGGAATGTAATTACCCCTAATTCTTATTAGCACTCAACATACTACAATATCTCAACAACCAATTGAGTATCTTTAGATCATTTTTTTACTATGAGTTTTCCTATTATCTCTTCTCTATATATTAAGCGGATTAAGAAAGTTAGTTATTATCTTTTTCACTTCCTAAAATACCCCTAATATATTATCTCATCACAATACAAAGGGATTCAGAAAGTTAGTTATTATCTTTTTCACTTCCTAAAATACTCCTAATATATTATTGTAAAGTGGTGGGCCTTGTTTGAAGTGTTGGGCTGCTTCCTGCTGCGCTAGGCCAAAGTTTTCTGGATAAGGGAGTTGGAACCGGTCCAACTGCAACTCAATTTGGTCCGGCTTGCGCGCAGACTATGCCTTGCTTGCCAGGAACACGTTTGCGGTAAGCAGAGCTGTTTCGAATAAATTGCGGCAGACAGACGTGGTAATAATAACAAAATAAAGTTTTTAACTACTTAATAGAAATTGACTAAATAGTCCCTACTCAAGAGATATCACAGTAATAATAATTTTTTTTACAAAAAGGAACAAAAGGAGCAAATGGTAATATATGCGGACTAATTAGAAGATAAGGAAGTCAAATTAAGTTTGGTCCGCAGGAGCAAAACCAGAAAGGAAAGAACGTTTCTTCTCAACGCAATTAATCTCCCAGGTAAGTCCTGCCGTGGAAATTAACTACCCTGAGGGAAACGGACCTGAATGGTTGATGCGTAAGGGACTCCTTTTAGTTTTGACAGAGAGCAGGATTTTGCAAGGGAGAGAGGGAATCAATCTATTGGTGCATGCCTGCCACGCTAACTCTCTATCTATTTTCTTTTTGGTTTTTCTCTTTTCCTTTCTTTCCTTCCCACTCGTTTCTTTTCTGTTTCCTAGTGTTCCTTTTTGAATTTCAATTTCTTAGTTATGGTTTCCCCCCTCCCGTTGTTGTTGTTGTTGTTCACGGCAAGGGTCTCTTTTTATAGTGCCCGCCGTGACTCGATTTTACTGTTTTAGCCCTTAACCACCTTTGTCTGGTCTGGGTGTACTTGCCGACCACCACTAGTCCGTCTGTATGCCACCCCCCATCACCAGACAAAGAAGGGTATTTTATTTGTTTGTCTATTGTGACACCCTTTCCTTCTACGATCTGGGTTCTTTCTCTCTTCCTATCCCTCATGGCATACACCTAGTGGTTCAAACTCAGCTTGCTTCTTTTGGGTAGTATGCCATTCCAGCAGGACACTTCCCCCAAAAGAGCCTGAGCAGGAACCTCAAAATAGATTTTTCCCCTCTCCCCACCACCAAAACATGCCCTCTTACCTCTGACCCATGACCTCACCATGTCCTGTATTGGCTGGGTACAGGCTGGTGGTGCCTGGGTCTTGCGCGTGCCTCCTTTCCATGTGTGTCCAAAATCTGCCTGCTGCTCACTCGTCCACAGCGGTCTGAAGGCTTGCCTGCACAGTCTGCCGTTCGTTTTTTGACCTTTTATGTGAGCTGCTTTTTGATTTCTTGCTCCCCTCAGGGGTTGGGCTTTATTTGATATTGGGCCTTACATTTCTTTCGGCCTATTTCTTGATTGCCCTCATTTCTTGCCATATTACTCTATCATTCCTACTGTAACGACTCAATCCTGCTAGGCCTCTTTAGGCCTGCCGTTTTACTCTTTCCCCTAGTGGCTTAGCATGGCCAGTGGTTCTCCTACTTATGGGCTCCTGTGTCCCTTTTGTTTTTCTCTTGGGCATCCTTGGCCCATTTGCTTTCTCTGGGCTTCCTTGGCCCTTTTACTAATTTTTCATTCTCATGGACTTTTACTAACTTTATTGGGCTTCCCTGACCCAATTAACTTATTCTCATCCTTGGGGTTCATGGGTCTGCCATTAACCCCTTATTTTCTTTGTTTGCATTACTTTGGGCCTGCGGTGACCCATTTTCACTTTTCTATATCATATACTGCCCATAGGTATGTTATTTCTCTCTTTCCGGGCTTCTTTAAGCCTATTTGCCTCCTCAAGGCCCATTTGTTTATTTCATGGGCCTGTGGTCCATTATTCCTGCCGCTTGGGCCTAATGGGTTTGCCTTCTGTTTGCCAACCCTTTGCTACCCTTGTTGTTGGGCTTCCTTCTTTCTACTTGGATTCTCGAAAATGACCATTAACAATTATCTCATCACAATACAAAGCAATAAGGGTATAAAAGTAATTTTACATGAAATGACACACATAACCCTTCAATATATTTTGAGAAATGTTATGTCTACAACATTTTTACAACAAATCCTAAGTGGCAGGTTGTTACTGGTTGTTATTGTTGGGGCAAAAAAGTAATCTTAGCGTTAGTTTCAAATTTGAACCAATAACAACTAACCACCTATGATTTGTTGTAAAAATGTTGTAGACGTAGCATCTCTCATATATTTTACCGTATTTCACTTCTAAAATTTGAGAGAAGGGTATATAAAATATTTCATACCCAAAAACTAATTTGAACAACTACACTCTTCATGTCTTTTGCAACTTTAGAAACTACCCACTACCATTACTTTCAGGAAACTACAATACTTGCAAACAGTTACTACCTCATCTATTCAATTTCTCTTCCTTATCCATTGACAATAATATTTTGATTATTTTCCCTCCTCATCCCTGGCAAGAAATACTCATCCACAATCCTCATCTGCAATTAATTTTTTTTTTCATTGCCTTTAATTAACTTTTTCCACTTTCATGCGTTATAGGTTATGTGCCTTTGTCACGTTTAAAGTAATAATTTGCTCTTGGGCTTTCTTTTATTTTTTTTTTATAAAATAATAAATAAAATCTTTTATTATCATCTCAATGCAGAGACATAAAAGTGTGCATAAAGTGTTGTTTATGATGGGTGAAATAAAGGTTCCTTAAACAAACACCGCGAGTTGAGGAAGTCCAGTAAGATTGCGAAGGAACAGATGAATTTGTTGGAGAAAGTTGGATGGTGAGGTTGAGATCCTTCTCTACTAAGACAATTTTTGTTTGAGAAGTACTTCATTCACTCATGTAGTGGAAGAGATTCTAAAGAATGCATTAATTTTTCTCTCTTGGTCTCTGCACTCGGACAAACCAAAAGGTCCAGAACACATGATTTGTATAATAAATAAATAAATAACGCTAAAAGTAGTATTTTTAATTGATGGTTTTTACTTTTGTTTTTTTGGGCGGAAATATTTTATTCGGCTGTTAGTTTGCTAACTATTTTTGGTTTTTGCTGAAGGTGGTTACTCAGCAAGTTCATCAAATACCTATGATGATGAGCTTTATCCCCTCACCCCTACACTTCAATCTTCGATGGGACTTTGAATCTGCACTTCACGGTCTTCAATCAACAGGTTGGACTTCAAAAATTATGGAGATCATGCGCCATTAGGAAATAGTTAGATCTTTAGATCGTATGGTCTAGCACCATCTATCATCAAATACATTTATCCATAAGCCAAGAGATTCATTGTTGATCTGGAATGCAGAGGGTTTTTTTTTTTAATCTATTGTAAATGGATGCTATGCCTTCATTATCTTATTATGAACAGATGAATTTTAATCAAATATATCAAAATTAGAGTGAAAGATGAACAATAGTAGATTTGTAGTGCTATATTTATCTTGATTTTTTTTTTCTATTTATAAGCTATGCGAAAAATTATAACATTATCTTCCAATTATCAAAATATTGATCAATGCATTAACAAAATTGCCAAAAAATTATGATAATTATGGAATACTAGCCTCTGAGCATGTGCTCACGTGCGTGCTTAGAGGCTCTTTTATTTTTTTTGGTAAAGGTTAATAATTTGCATCTATTATAATTTGGGATTACTACATTTTTCAATCACAAATATACCTAGGGGTGTGATGAGTGTTATGCGTTTTGGATGAAATAATTTTTTCATAACACCCCTAGGTATTTTTATGATTGGAAAATGTAGTAATTTCAAATTATAACGGATGCAAATAATTAACTTTTACCAAAAAAATAGAAGAGTCTTTGAGCACACGGGTGAGCGTGTGCTCAGAGGCTAGTTGTTGTTGTTATTATTATTATTATTTTGTAATTAGATAGTGGGGGAGTGGGAGGCGGGGTTCGAACTTCAACAATATAAGACACCAATGAGAATGTGAGAGCATAGTAAGGAAGAGTTAATTAAGAGAAATTGAAGCATAAGAGCATTGGGAGATAAGGATAATCTTTAGGAGATAAGGATAATCTTTTGGGTGGTTGGAAAGTGGAAGGGTACTGTAAAAGTTTTGGGAAAGAGTGTTTTTAGTCATATTACAAATTTAACTATAGTAAAATTTAGAGCATTAGTATTGGGGGTGTAAAACCCCCCAAGTAGCTATTTTACATCCTTTGTGCCCCAAAACATGCCACATCTGGGGTTGTATATCTAAAAAAATATACAACTCAGCTACAGGTAGTTGCTTAATTTACAACCTACTATTCACTTGGATGTAAACTTAAAAGACATTATTTTATTCACTCATCTCTCTCTCTCTCTTCTGGTTGCTAGTAAAGCATTATTTTATAATATTTTATGGTGTAGTTATATTATTTTATTGTGTTGTATGAAAAAATAAAAACTGGGATGTTAGGTATATTGTGAAGTGGAATGGTATAATAGATAAAGTAACTTTTTAGGTTGTAAAATAGCAACTTTAATACAACCCTGGATGCTAGTGCTCTTACAAACTGACATGTAAGGTGCGTTTAGATACCGCTTATTTTGCTGAAAACTGAAAACTGAAAACAATAAAAAAATAATTTTCGGATTACTGTTCACACCAAAAACATTGTTCATTTGCCTATTTGCACTGTTCATGTCCCATGAACAGTGCAATAGGCGCTAGTAAAAAAAAAAAAAAGCCAAAAACGCATATGTGAAACACTCTAAACGCCAATCCAAACGATCACGTAGTGTCCGTTTGGAATAGCTTATTTAGCTCAAACTGGAAACTTTTTGCTAAAAGTGTAGAAAAAATGTTAAAAAATCAGCTGAATAGTACAGTGGGACCCATGATAGTATCAAAAAGTGCAATGAGACCCATGAATAGTATCAAAAAGTGCAGTGAGACCTATGAATAGTAGCAAAAATAAGCTGAAAGTAGAGATAAGCTAAAAAATTCAGCTCATCCCAAATGCACACATAATCAATCACAATAAAGTAATTCAAAATTTTTTTAATCAAGTTGTTGAAATTCACAAATCACATTTATTATAACATCAGTTTGTAAATATTTTGTAGTTGTTTTAGCATTTTTCTTTTCGGAAAAATTGAATGAAGCTTCTAAAGGAAGTTAATAGTAAAATTCATGACTAGAAGTTAGTAAAAGTAACTATAAAAGTTATAGGGTTGTGGTTGACATGTTGGGAGGAGGGTAAGACTAAAGGTGAAAGGAATTGGGTGGGGGAATTTTAGCAGGCCAATGTGGACCCATAGACATGGGCTCAAGGGTATGCCAGCGTCAAGTGGACGAGGATGAAGATTTGGGAGTTACTATCTAGTTAAGGTTTAGGAACTAAGCTGGGTCCTTAATGCAAATGTATAACAAAACAAATCATAAGTCTAGAATTATGATAGACTTGGAAATGTGGGAGGTGAGAGGTGAGAGGCGAGAGGCAGAACACGGTGACTCTTTCAGTGGGAGAAGTAAAGAAGAAGATGGGCTTCCACAGTGACTCAGTGGGAGAAGTAAAGCAGAAGAAGATTTTTTGTTAATGAGACGCGGGTAGCAACAGTAGGCAACACTGGGTAGTGTCAGTGGTGGGGTCCACGGTTTTGGCAAAAAGTTGTAGAGATATGTTACTGAGTTATGAGTCCAAACAGGTGTTTTGCAATTTTTGAGTGAAGGTGAGGTTTGAGTAGGGAGTTATGAGTTTTGGGTTTGAGTTATGAGTTTTGAAAACTGAGTTATGAAAACTAAGCTATCTCTAAACCAAACGGGCTCGTAATAATCACCCAAGCCCGCCCGATTGAGTGGGTTGGTTTCCACTAGTGTTGTTGGGCTATTTTTAAATGGGCAAAATTTAATTACAATACTTAGATGCTGTTACTTAGTCTTCCATCTTAAGATTCAACTATATGACTGTACTTAATTAAAAATACACTTCCATCTTATGAGAAAAAAGCCACATAACTGAATTTTAAAATGAGAATTTAAGGAACAGAACTTAAGTAGTATACCTAAGTTTTGTTTTTTTTTTTTTTTAAATAAGGAAATTATTAGAGAAGCCATATCCTAATCATACATTTATTTGCATTACATAAAATTCACACAAGGGCATATTGTCAAAGAATTTTTTTTTAATTTTTTTTTTTTTTATGCATATTGTCAAAAGATTATGTCAACACATGGAAGGAAACCATTTTTTTTTTTTTTTTTTTGGGAGAGAATTTCCACATATTGAATTCAAATTAAGTCAATTATTTATTTATTGTTTTATTTTTTATATATACATTGATAGTTGGGAGTGAGGGGGATTTAAACATTTGATTTATTTGTTAGAAATATCAAGAAGTGCCAGTTGAATTACAAGTCCCTTGGCCAATTAAGTTAAATTATATTTTACATAGGAAAATATACAATCAAATCAAATCGAGCATGCAAGATTTGATACTAGATTCAACTTGACAATCCTCTTGTTTCCTTTTTATTTTTTTTGGTAAAATCCTCTTGTTCCTTCACATTCACTACATCATCGCCAAAGTCATACTTCTTCGGATTGTTTAGGAGATTGCAAATGACCAAGAGAGCAACGATCTTAGTACGATCTGCCATCACAATAGTGTTTGCAAGGCTCCTTGGATGGAATCCTTTTAATATAGGGTCCGTTTAGATACAACTTATTTTGCTGAAAATTGAAAACACAGTAGTAAAATAATTTTTAAATGAGTGAATAGTGCTGTGAGACCCATTTTTAAATTTTTTTTTTAAAATAAAGTGGTTGTGGGTCCCGTGAACTGTAACTTTGTCCCCTGAAATGCGTGCAGGAAAAAAAAAAAAACCAGCAACAACAACAACGCAAACGCAAAACGCAAAAATGCCAGATCCCAACAGTCACATGCAGTAGTACTTACGATTTTTTTTTTTAAAGACATAATTTGATAAATGAACTCTTTTTCTTTTTTTTTTTTTCCAAAATCAATTCGATAAATGAATGAACACGACGAAAGAAGATCATCTCAAATTAAAATTTGATTTATTTCGTTCATTTATGGTCTATTTGAGATCTGTTTATTTTGCTAAAACTAAAAACCTTTTACTGAAAATACTGTAGATAAAGGTAAAAATTAGCTGAAATAGTACAGTGGGATCCATGAATAGTATTAAAAAGTGTAGTGGGGCCCATAAATAATAGTAAAAATAAGTTGAATAGTAAAATAAGCTGGCTTTTTAATTTGGAGCCAAACACACACTTAGAAGGCGTTTGGATAAAAATTATAATTCCTGCGTTTGCGTTTTTTTTTTTTTTTCTTAATCCAGTGCCTTTTGCACTGTTCATGGGACATGAACAGTGCAATTAGGCAAATGCACAGTGATTTCATTAATGAGCAATGGACAAGATTTGAAAGAAGATAATTTTTTTTTTTTTGGTATGAATTGTGTCTATTTGGGATCCACTTATTTTGTTAAAACTGAAAATTATAAAGATAAAAGTTAGTTGAAATAGTATAGTGAGACCCATGAATAGTACTAAAAAGTGCAGTGGGATCATGAATAGTAATAAAAATAAATTAAATAGTAACATAAGCGGGTTTTTTAATTTTGAGCCAAACGCACGAAGCAAGTACATATTGATATCGAAAATTGAAACTAACTGGGGACTAAAATGAAAAATTTTAAACTTAAATGATCAATGTAAAAAGAATCTCAAACGATATTGGCGAAGGTATGATTAAGCCAAAATTTGTAAAATTCTGTGACGAAGCGAGTACTACACTGCCACTGTCCCTTCTTCGCTTCGTATCCAAAACCAAAATTGAAGCCGCAACTCGCAAGGTAAGGCCCGAGCTTTACTTAGGATGCACTGCAAGCCCAAACCAACAACCAAATCGAGAGCTGCACAATTGGGTTCGTTTCCTTCTCCCCAATCCCTATCTGTAAAGATTGCATTTCTTTACTTACCAAAATTTATCAAAAATCCCGTCATTGATTTCCCATTAGATTTATCACAATTGATTTTTTTTTAACCACTGCATTGTTTTAACCACTGCCCTCTGTCATTCTTTCTTAACTTCTGTCCCCACACATTTTAAATTCCCCACATGCTTTGTTTTATGACGTGCTTATCTATATTGATTCAATAGCATGGTTAGTGCAGACAAAATCTCAACTGCCAGTGCTACATGGTTCATATCAACAGTTGAAGTATTAGTTATAAATTTCAAAGACACTAATAAGAAACTCTAAGAAATGACGAGGATGGTACACGTTAATATTTCAATAAATTTATGAATATGTTCAATAAGGCTTGAACACTGACTTTTTTCAAATATAAGGATGATGCCCAATTGCCTATAGCCAAAATGGTAACTGATGCAGAATTTCCATAAAAAAGCATAACTAAAGTGAAGTTTAGCGGATGATGTTGTACTTTCAAGACTAGGGAAAATTTTAAATTATCTATCAAAGACTCTGGAGTAGTTAGCATTTTTGTAATTCTGCTTTTCACGGTTATGTTGTCTTGTAAGCTTTGGTCTCTGCAGCTGCTTAGTAGGTTTCAAAATTTTGTTTATCCGTCATGATGGGTCATTTTGTGGGTTCTTTGGATCCTAGTTTGTTGACTTGGATAATTTTGCCATTGTTTCAAACGTATTGGGAATTTGGGACTTCTAATTGCTGAAGAGCCTTGCTAGAGAGTTTTCAAATTTTCCTAACCTTGAGGGTACACTACTTTTCAGGAAGCTCAATGATGCTAGGAAAAAGTATTCTACCTATGATAAGGAGTTGTATGTTGTAGACTTGTAGTTCAAGCACTTTGCTATTGGCGTTACTATCTCATTCCAAAGAACTTTGTGTTATATTCTGAACATGAGCCTCTCAAATACATTAACTCTCAAAGGAATTTAACCTTCTGGCATGGTGAATGGGTTTCTCTAATCCAAGCATGTGATTTTGTTATTAAATACATGGTTACAGAGAATAAGGTAATCTTCACTTTAACTTTGCTCTTCCTTTGACCCTTTAATTCTAGATATGTATCTTTTCAAACTCTTATGTGTGGCCTTTGGTTCAATTAAATTAGGGTTTCGTTTACTAGTCTAAGTAGAAGTTCTAGTGGCTAAGAGAAGTTAAGATTTAATGTCTATATAATTGTGTTATTGTAAGGTTAAAAGTTGATCAATGAAATATTGAGTGCTTTGAGTATTGTGGCTCGTTGGCCTTATTGTCTTCTCTTCTTTTCATTCTTGTGGTACTGTTCACAAAACCATCACATGCACTGTTCACAGATTGTTAAAAAATATCGATTTTCCCCCTAACCCTAAATCAAATTTTTTTCTCTTTTCTACTACAACCATACTCATTCTTGAACCCTAATTTTACTTCAGCAATTCTACACACTAAATCCTCAAATTTTCCAAACCCTAAACCCACCATGGCCACGCATATTCAAATTCCCCAATTTGTCCTACATCATCCATCCAACATAATATCTTCTCTTTGGAAGCATGAGACTAACCACTGACCTATCTTGTGAAATGGAGTTTAGCCTTCTAAAGTGATATCAAATAGAATCTCCAGACCATGGATTTTTTCATCATTGATTCTAATTTATCTCACCTTGAATGTTTCTTGCTTAAGAAGATTACATCTTTGGCCCTTTAAGATAGACTCTGAAAGATTTGGCTTCGATGTTGAAAATTGTGAACAGTAATAATCAAATGTCAAGGTTTTCCACCATTCTCTTTGCGTGTATGTGTAAAAGCAAAATTAGTCTCTTCAAGAAAGTGGTAAAGTGCATTCAGAAAATGGAAATCATTACAAACATAAATGCAGTTCCAAATTATCAAGGGAGAAAAAAGGAAAAGAAAAAGAACAACCAAGCTCAACTCAATGCTTCAACAAAGTCCTTAAGATTATCAAGTACAATGGCTTTTTTTTTTCTTGGATTAAAAAAAAAAGGAAAATAAAAGAAGAGGACTACATCAAAAGACTCCTTTGGTGGTCTAGTTCAAATTCTAGGTGCAATTTGAAGTTGTCTTTTTGGAAAGAAAGGAACCAAGACAAATTGGGTATTAAGTTATCAAATATCAATGCATGATATACTTCTTTTTATTCTTTGATCCAAATAATATGTTTATTTTAAGGAGATAAAAGATTTAGATGTTTTGTGCAGGTCTGGCTTCTAATACGAACTTGGAGATTTACAAAAAATATTGATTGGATACTCCAAAATCATTGAATTGCCTGCAAAAGTTATTAGTTAAAGAGTTTTATTGGTGAAACTGATTTCTAGAGGATTTTTATTATTGAGATACTTTGCCTCCATCACCACTCCTTTTCTGGAGAACATATGTAACCAGCGTTAGAGATAGGATTTTAGTTCTTTTTTTTTTTAGGGGGGGGGGGTTGGTGGGGGTAGGAGGAGGATTAAAAGACAAGTTGAAAGAAAAATTTGAAAAAATTAAGCTAATTTAAACAACAAAATAAATAAACAAAAATTTAAGCCTCATACACCCATCCACTCATCTCCTTTGTTCACTCGGAAAAATATGTTAATTAAAAAAAATTTAATTGTTGTACAAAATATAAACATAAATGCAAATTGGGGATATGACTTTGATGAATGTTTCAAAGGCAATTGTAGTTTTGATCCTCGTCAGACCTCTTATTTCTAGACTTGTGTTGTGTCAGCTTCCACTCAATAATCATATTTTTCTTTCTCAGATAGATAATTATTATATTTTTCATAGCATGGATCTTTGTTTAAGAGTCAAATTTGGAATAGTTATATTGGATATGTATACTTTTTTATTTCTTCAAATTCTACAGGTTAGATGAAAAAGGGAGTCTCTAAAGTTTAAGCAAAGCTACAATAGTATGTTTTTGTGGTGTCCAGATACTCCTCTCTCTCTCTCTCCTTTTTTTTTTTTTTAATGAACACTTTTCTTTAAATTCAATCAGAGTATTAGTAACTTGTCGGTTAGCATTTACATGCAATAGGCTGTTAGGCCCATCAATTGTTTAATATTTATTTAGATAATTTTTTGTTATGCACGTATTTGTGCCTTTTGCTGTTAATTGAGCTAGATGAATCTAAAAGATTGCAAAACTTATATGTGTCAATCAAGGTACGAGAATCAGAATTTGAGTTCTATATGGAGTTTCAGTTGGGTGTTTAATGGAAAGGTAAGTGTGCTGGCTTTGGAGATGTAAGCTTCTCAAATTGTTTCAATCCCTGCATATAATCTGAAAGAAGAAATGCTCAGACAAAATTCCAAACAGAAACACCTCAGATGGCCAAATTCATTGTAGCTTAGTGGCAAGGGCAGTTCACTGTCAAATCTTGTTTGATAACCCCAAAAAGACAAGAAAATAAATAACTTGGCTCACATGTTTATTTTGGTTCAACAATGGTAGATGGCTGTCAATAGGGTATTGTTTGGTCTGGAAACAATCATGCATCTTGAGTGTCAGAATCTTATGATCATGTAGATTGCTTATTTAACTGTTCTAGTCCTCACTGAAGAATCTTGTTCAACCACATGCTTAATTATTGTGCAACACATTCTAGGAAGAACCAATAAAAAAAAGTGTAGTTTTTGGGGTAGACTGTGCTGGGTGGTTTATGCTTTTATCTTATTGGGATATAATTCAGTTTATTCACAGGATTATGCTGTAAAATTGAATGTGTTATTATCAATTTTTCTTCATTTTCAGAAACACAGCATCCCACTCCGCTGCTCTGTGGTTACCTTTTATTGGTGGATGAATATTGTAGGTTTTTTAAACAATGCAATAGAAATTATAGTATGTTTGCAATAGGTATAATCCTTGTCATATTAGCCTTTAAAATTGATATGAGAATGCATCTAGATGACAGATGTTCAAAGCCTCAGCTCTCGAGGCTTGAAGAACGATACCTAAGAAGTTCAGTTTGTGATGATCGGCTTTAGAAGTTGGGTTCTAAAATCCATTAGGCTTTATACAAAATGCCTACATATGTCCTTCATTTTCAGAACCAATGCAATGAGGTGATAAGTAAATGGGGCTTGGATGTAGGCAATAAGCACTTGCTCAAATGGTACTTCCTTCCATGACATTGGGTGGGGTTGAGGTCATAGGTTCAAAATATATTGGATGCATTGGATTTTGAAATAACTTACCCATAAAAAAAAAAAAAAAAACTTGGTTACTTATCAAGAACTTACCAATAAAGAAATAACTTTAGATGTCACATGGAGATCTTGGATATTATAATATGGTTTCCTGCAGATTATTTTATTGAATGCTTACATAACTCTGGGGGATAGTCTTCTCAAAAAAAAAAAAAAAAACTCTGGGGGATCAGGTTTGTGCATTCAATAATTACATCATGAACTGCGTGATGCACAATAAGGGCGTTGGTTATGCTGCAACTATTACTTACCTCTAGGTGGATGCATGATGCTTCACAGTTCACACGATTTTCCTGCATTTCCTATAAACTTTAGACATGAGTTTATTTCAGCTTCATTAGCCTCTTTGGTTGGCGTATATAATAATGACTTGGAACATTTCAACAATGTTCACAAAGCATGAACCACAGAACCGCACCCATAGAGAAAAGGAAAATTAAAAGTTACTACAAAATATTTATAAATTGATATAATAATGAAACGTAATTAATAAAAGCCTGAATTATTATTATTATTATTATTATTATTTTTGGTATGATCAATGACATATCAATTTGTAAGTCTTATATAATAAAATTTGTAGTATCACAAACATCACTTTTTTAAAAAAAAATTATTACCATAAATATTTTGGGCTTTTTCATAATTAGGGTTGGTCTGGAAGTCTTTTCTCTTTTCTAAAACGATGAGAACTTTTTTTGTAGGGGAGGCCTTGGGCCAGCCCTGTTTGGTTATGCTATATTGGGCTTCTCTTTGTAACCGACATGAGTTATGTTGGCTCAATGGGTCTGGGTTTTTAGACTTATTAAGCTAAAACAAAATTTAGCAAAGCTCGAATCTCTGGTCTTCTCTTCTGTGCATTTTTGAACTCGCATACGATTGCGAGCTTTAGGCATAAGACGTGTAGCATTTAGAAATCAAATAAATGTTACATGTCGCACATTTGGTTAAATATTATAGGAATTGGAGGATTCAATTAGAGGGATCCTTTCCTTGAGAGGGGATCATTAACAGAAAATAGTTATAAATATCTAATGTCGAACATCAACCAAAAAGTAGTTATAAATGTCTAACATCACAATATAGATTGCCAATGGCCTTTGCCTTTTTGGACCAAAGAAAAAAAAAAGGTAAATGATATATAATTGGATCACTTATTTTTTCTTGGGGGCTTGAACAGAACAAGCCTTTTTCTTATCCTTAAAGCCCAAAAACAAGCAGCTTTAGTTAACTTTCTATGCAAAAGGTGCGCAAGTTGAATCCCTGATCTCATTCCATATTGATTTTCCCTTTGGTTTCTATTTTTAAACGACACAGGTAGACATATATATATATATATATATATATATATATATGAAGTTATATTCATTCTTAAAAAAAAACTACCCATGTAAGAATGAATAAAACTTATGGGTAGTTGATAATTGATATGTGACGCTGTTGAGATGATTTAATGGAGCATTGCCTTTAGGTTTGGACCTTAAAATATAAGAATTTTACATGAATTTGAATGTGAGTTGTTTTGCCAATTAGCTTTAGTTTTAAGCGATATTCTCCTCTCCCCATAGTAGAGCATAGAGGGTCTAGTTGTGAGTTAAAGACCCATTGGATGCTTGTGTTCCCCTAAATGAAAAAGGAAAAAAAAATATTCCACCAAACTTTCTAAGTTTTGCTGATGATGTTTACTTGATTGTAAGTAAATTGTCTTATCTGTCAAATATGTGGTTAACTTTTACAAATTAGCAGTTAATTGCAATTCATTACAGTTTCATAATTGGTAGAATTTGCAAATTATCTTTCCTTTTTACTATACAAAATTACAAATTTATTAAGTTATCAATTACTTGAGAAAGTGCAAAACATGTGAAACGGCGGTTCTTTTAAAGTTTCATGGTCACTTTCAAAATTCACTTTTCAAGGCAGCGGGACCGCATGAGTATCTGCAAGGCAAGGGCTTGTGTTAATAAATGACATGAAATTGAGTCCTTCCATATAGTCTTTGAGTGTTATTATTTATTTGGGTTTGGAATGGACTATGATTGATGAACACATATTGGAGGGCGAAAGACAACTCAAATTTTGATGTTTTGTTTTAAACGAAAAGAACACAAAACCACGATAGAGACATCAGTTGTAAATGCTTGGTTGACCTCCCATGAGGTCCCATAATATAAGCACAAACAAGATAAACAAAACAAAACAAAAAAAAATAGAGAAGGTGATGATAAAAAAGAAGAAAGAAAGCGTTGGATTTGTAAGCCACCCAAGTTGTCCAAATAAGCGTAATGTGGAGCCAGAGTTCCACTGAGTTGTGTCTTGTGAGGTCCAAAGAAAAAGGAAATTGGACCAGTTGGGACTTGGGACCTAATTGTGACCTTAATTGGGAAAATGAGATTAATCAAAGAGTGAGAGTTACATGTAGGTGTTTTTGGGTCCTACCTTTTAATGGCTTTTTTGACATGTATGAGTGCTCACTTTTGGGTTTTGGTATAATATAAGAAAGAAAAAAATTTAAGGAACGCGTTTTTCTTACGCTCACTAAAAGACATGAAAAAGAGTTGGAAAAAACAGTGAATGAAACTTGAAAAGAGATTGGATTGGAGAAGATAGTGGCAAAGCAAAGCATCTATGAAAGACAAGCAAAAGGTCGTGTGTGATGACTACCCTAACTTTTCTTGCATCCACAAACACCAATTTGGCCTACACTCTTTTCTTTTACTCTATAGCTAAGCTCTAGCCATTTGTCTAGAAATGTCCACGTGGTTGGTCTTGCTATCTATCTTTTAGCCTGATCTACAAACTATTTTATTTGATCATATGTTTTTTGAGTTCGAAATTGTTACATCCGAGCTTGATGTTTCCACTTTCCACTTGCTATAGCTACTTGACTCGTTATTTATCACAATTTAGCCTTCTATCATGAATCTCCCATTGGACTGAGATATCCCAGTTTTTTTTGGTTGTTTTTATGCAGAGCTATGGCTAAATTCTTTGACTTTTTGCGGAGATATAAAATGTGTTGTGATTAATAGTTTAGTTTCAGTTTAGAATTTAAATATCACTCTGCCCATGTTCATTTGGTTGCCCTGGCCCTCACAAGGGATTGTTGTCTCTCACAAAGGGGGAGACTTGTCCAAATACATTTGAGTTGTCCTTGGTCAGATTGGTTCCTAGTGGCTAGACCACCTTTCATGTATTAATTATTAATCTATTTAGTTTTTTTTGTTAACTAGGAAAGTGGGAAATAAATGTGTTTTATATATTAACTGGATAATTATAATCAATCGCATACAAAAATTTCACAATCTTTTTTATATCTACGGAGGTGACATATAGTGATTGGTTTTAATAAAAGGGAAATGTTAACAGATGCTCTTAGAATAGTGGTTAATAATCTATTTAAAGAAAATTTTTATAGGAAAAGAAAAAATATATATTTTGACAGCTTTTTCCATTTTTCATAAAAGTAGTGTCAACACTTTCCTAAAATGAATAGTTAACTGTTGCCCTATGGGCACTCGTTAACATGACCTTTAATAAAAATATTGTCACTAATAGGACTATATAAAAGTAATGTTACTCTCCCATAAAAAAAAAAAAAAAAAAAAAAAGAAGTAATGTTACTCAAATGATAACTTACTTTATTTAAATGCAAAAGAGTATGAACATTATTATTGAACTAAAACAATGAAAAAAATAAATATAAGTGTACCTAGCATTACTCAATGATTATTTTTGGTGTAAAAAGTGAAGGAAGGTTGGTGAAAGTTTAGAAATTATGAACCAGATGTAGCTAGCCTAGTAGAGAAAAAAGTGAGATGGTTGTGCAAGTTGAGTAGGGCTTGGTTGGTGGTGACCCACTGGTATTTGCCTTGCCCCCTAGATGATTGAAGAAGAGCTAAAAGCTCTGGTTCATGTCTCATGAGAACATCTATATTGTCTGAACAAAATCTCTCACTCCTAGGAGCCTTCTCGATGACAAAAGCACTTTTCCCACTAACAATGGAAAGTGATCTATCATTATACTTTCCATGGGGAAGGTGGATTCGTTTAGTTTTTTAGGGTTTTATAAAAAAAAGTGTTGGCTTTTATGTCTAGAATCTGTGGAGTTTGATCTCTCTCTGACTCTCCTACAGTGATTAGTTCAGCTAGGAATGAAATGGTGTTTGACAAGTGCTTAGCACATGGAATATGAACTCTATGAATACCTGAAAGTGTGGCATGTACAATGGATTCTTCTATATATGTCTGGGAATTACACTAAATGTAGGGTCAGAAGGCTTGAAGATATCCATTGACATTATGTTAAGGCGTTTTAGAACTCTATGAAAATGTCTGTGTATAGTCTCACCAGAATGTTGGAATCTTTCTTGAATCATCCTATAACAAGCTCCTTGTCCAAGTATCATTAAACATATACCTACTGACTCTTCAAGCCTAATATGCCGTGTGTGCTGAAGTCCATATGTATGTTGTAAAACATTACACAATTGAAGGAAAACATGTGGCTTCATTCTAAACATTTCATAACATTTCGTTTCATTACCCGTCAAACAATCCATCAACCACATATAGCCAGTTTGTTCAAAATCTCTACAAGATTGCTTATCCATATATTTCATATAATATGTCACTGCAACATGACATCCAGCAATAGCAAGATCATATAATTTCTCATCATCATATTCATCGTTTTCCACATCAGAAGAATGATCTTCATCACTATTATCAATATAATCATTGTAATCCATAGGAATAACACCTAAAGAAAATGATTAAATCACAATATTAGATAAATCACAATAAAGAAAATGATTAAACATTTAAAAAATAATAACGGGATAAATCAAAATAAGTATCTATCACACAACAAAAGCCCACAAAAGTATCTACCTAATGGTCATGACTGCCTATAGTTAGTCTGTGCAATGCTAATATATACAGTTTCATGGGATATAGATTTTATTCCATATTTAAACCCTCTATTAGAATATTGCCACATTATATAAATACTAAAAAGGATAGTTCTATATACAAATATGATCATAATAATTTATTAATAACTACTATAATTATAGAAATATATTTAAAACAAAAAATAAAGCAAGAAAAAATATTTTGTTAAAATTTTCCATTCATTACATAGGTTACCACGTTGTTATATTATAGATTCTTTTAAAATATCCTGTTCTGTTTGTTTCGGCGATAATGTTTCCTAAAAAATGAGTCATTTTTCAAAAAATATTTTTTATAAAATTATCTCATTTTCCTATATTTAGTAGTAACTTTAAGTGAATTGAAAAAAAAAATCCTAACTTCATTTATTTAACTTGCAGTGAGATAGAGTTGTTTTTTTTAAAAATTTAGTGGAAAACAATCTCTAAAATAAACCATACTTTTAATTTCTGTTGATCAAGGATAATTTTTCTTTAACTCATTTTTTTTATGCTATCAAACATTGAAAAACACAAAAAAACTATCTTTACACAATATTTTCCATTGAAACAAACAGAGCACAAGACTCTTTTCTTTCTATGGCCTGGAGAATAAGTGAGTGATTGATTCGATACGACCAATGTCGAAGAAATTAACTACCATTATTTTTGCAAATGGAAAACATCATTCACAGATTCCTCGGAAAGGAAAGGAAGGACAATGCTCCTCCGGCCATAGTTTTCTACTACCTCATTTGCATTTATGGGCGTCGGGTTCAATCATTAGACTAAGGCTGCGTTTGTTTCGGTGGTAAACTGAAATCAGAAAACATTTTACACCCGGGTCCATGTTTGGCAACACCTGAAAATAAAGTCAAACTGAAAATAGAATTCAATTTGACCGTAAAAGACCCTTGCCAACCTGTAAAATCATTTCCGTTCCCAATTTACATTCAAATGCTTTCTGGAATTTACTCACTCCTCACACACTCCTCTCACACACGCACCAACCTCATTTTAGCTCCAGCCCACACATCAACCTCAACTCAACCCACAGTCCGACGCCAAGCTCCGGCCGCCCAGCCAAGCCAAGGCCAACCCAGGTTGTGCCACCCCCACCGCCGCTCAGATCACGTTGCCCCACCGCCCATATCGCGCCGCCCAGCTAAGCCAAGGCCAGCCTAGATCGCGCCGACCCACTGCCTTCCTCTTTTTTCTCTCTTCTTCCTTAACTCTTCTTCTCCCTTTTGCTCAACATCACCAATCTGGCCGCCACCAACCACCAGCCCACTCCACTCTAACCCCAAACCCACCCGATCTGGCCGCCGCCGTCCTCCATCCACGCCAATCTCTCTCTTTCCCGATCTATCTCTCGTTCCCTCAATCTCTCCCTCTTTCTTGCTCCTTCTCCCACTAATATATCATGTATATGTTCTGAATATGTTTTTATTTTGATTTTTGGTTGTGTTAAAAGTGTATATTTTGAAATTTTCAGATATAAAATTGGTTTGGAAGCTGAGAAAATGGCTGAGAAAATGTGAAAAATTTGTAGGAAAATAGCATTTTCAGAATGTTACCAAACACTGAAAATCGTTTTCCGAACTATTTTCCATTACAGAACCAAACGCCCAGATTTTAATTTTTTTATGGGAATTCATTTTCCCCTGCATTCATTTTACACTCGGAATTCGATTTACATCGAACCAAACGCAGCCTAAAACATCACATGAATATCCCTTAAAAATGTATTTCATATAACATCTTCTTTAATTTCTCGGTTCTTATATATAAACTATTGATTTAAGATGTTAAAATCACTCACTCTTTGACATCTAGTGACCATTGCAATCCTTTCATCTTTGACTCAGTGTGGATAGAAACATTTGACTCATTTTGGATCAACACGATTACAAGAGATCAAGGTTTTTTAAGAGTTCTTAAGCCCAAACCCCACTTAAGTTCAAGTTTAGCCCAAGTCCTTTTCAACCATTTAAACCTAAATCAGCCTTAAGTCAGTTTCCATATCACAAATGATTCCTAGCACAAATAAATGGTAATTTTTTATCATTTGGTATAAGCTAATTCTTTAGAATTCCTAGGAACGTTGACAAATTTCCTAATATTCTAATGTGCCGATATTATTCCCGTGTGATGTGATGCACGACTTGATGAAGATTCATATGTAAGCTTGAAAATTTTAAAATAATTAAAATTAAATTATTAAATAAATAGTAATAATAAATTATAAAATAAGTAAATTATTTTAAGTTCGGATTGTTTAAAGTTTAGACTTTATCAATATTTATCTATTTTTATATTTTAAAATTCTCTTTGTGCTTTGTGTTAACATCTTAATGTGAGATATGAAATGAGTTTGATCATTCCTACTTAGGTTATATATAATCTATACCCTAGCTAGCAAAAACAATAATAAACAAAATATTCCTTAATAGTGATTTTTTCCTAGTTATAGTATAATTGAAAAAATCAACACACTCACAAATTAAATACAATTACCAAAACTGAAATCAAAGTATACACAAAAGGGTTCAAAATTTGAATAATAAAAAAAAAAAAACTTACATAGGAGAACCAAGAACTTAAATGGGTGTTAATTGTTTTGCTTCTTTATAGTAAACTTCTTTTAGCATAATAACCTTCATGCAAATTCAGAAGCAAAGAACAATAGTAAGATGGATTTATTAGATCAAAACAAAAGAGTAAGTTGCATTTTGAACCAAAAAAAAAAAAAACAACAAGAACAACTATAAGTTCTGAAAATTTTGATAATAGACTTTTAGTTGGAATATAATTTAAATTTCTAAAACTTAGATGATAAAGCTTTATCTAAATTAAATTATTGTTAAATCTTATCACTTAGTCAAGAGCTTTGTAGCTTAATATCTTAATAAAATATTAATTTAATAAGATGCAACTTGAGGAAAGAAACAAAAACAAAAATGTGGGTTATGTGGGGTTTAAGTTTAGAAATTTTTTATAATAGTTTGAGTAGAATTTAAATCTTTATCTCTTAGTCAAAACGTGGGTTGTTTCGTGAGATTTAAGTTTAGATATTTTTTGTAATAGACTTTTAGTTTGAATATAATTTAAATTTGTTGAAATTTAAATTATAAAATTTTACCTAAATTAAAAAGTTGTTAAATATTCTCTCTTAATTGAGAAAACATATCATAACAAAAAATATATAATTTATTTAATAATTAGTAAGAGTAGCCATTTGGCACAATCTCGACTTCTAAGCCCAAATTTATTTTATAGAATTTGATATGATATGATATGATATTTGATTGTAAATCACACAAGAGAATTCACATGTTTGTGGGCATCTAGATTCCCCCTTAATCCCAGTTTGTAGGAATGTCGATTCTTGTTTCAAAAGATAGGGGGAATGTCGATTCCCCCTTAATCCGCGTTCTTGTCCTTGTAAAAATTTATATTTAATATAAACTAACAGTTTTACTCAATTCCTCCATGCCCTTTAACCAATAGATTAACATTATTCTTAAATAGAAAAAAAAAATTTGAAATGTGATATTTTCCTTATTTGTATCTCTTCCTTAGGATGAGTTAGATGCTAAAAGAAAATAAATTACTTTTATTGACAAGACATGATGTTGTGATATGTCATGAAGAAAAACAATTTAAATTATTATTATCTTGTATTATACAAAAGATATAAAATGCAGACTACCCACCTTGATGTTAGGTCTAAATTCATTTTGTTTACTTGTGGTTTAAAAATTGTCATTTTCTCACCTAAGATTGGCTCCATTATACAACCATTACCCACCTCATCACTTTCATCGTTAAAAATATAACAAAAACATAGAATTTTAGATCTAGAAAAGGATATTTGTAAGAGTGTCTTTATAAATCTAATGATATATTGGGTGTAATAAACAATTCCTATAATATTTTTAGAAATAAACCAAAAATAGGATTCTCATATACCTTATAATCTTAATAGATTCCTAGTCAAATTAAACTTAGGAATAATTATATTCCGAGCATCCAAATTTTCAAGCATCACATTTTTAAAATTTTAAATGGCAAAGGTAATATAGATTCCCAAACCAAACACTACTTAAAAGAAGTGTGAGGTTGTTCCAATTAAAAGTATAATGCGGTAACTCAACAGTTAACATGAAAAGCAAAATTGAAAAGTAGATGTTAGCTTTCTTTTACCATATATTGTGTTTTTTTTTTTTTTTTTTTTTTTTTAAGAGTTTCAAACTATAGCGTCCGTACTTGATGATAGCTCTTTTATCATCAAATTAAGACATCAATCAGTTTTTTGTGTAGGTAGTGATTGAACCCTAGATCTCTTATTTAATTATTAGAGACTTTATCAGTTGAGCTAATTAGAACCCACTATATTGTTTTACCTTAAGTAAATTGAAACTTAAAAAAAAAAAAAAATTTATCCCTTGTATATGATTTTCTATTAAAATTAAAATTAATTTAATCAATATTAATTTATCGGGTTATATGTTAAATTATTCTTTGTTTGGATAAGTTGTTGTTGGTTTTTTTTTTTTTTTTTTGGGATGATTTGTTGGGTAATTTTATTATTAAGTGAAGTCACCCAAAAAAAAAAATCTTTAACATTAATGTAAATAAATGAATATATTGAAATATATATGTTGAGGAATTATTTATATATATATATATATGTAAAAAGTTCAAATGGACAATTGAATATCTTTCATTTATTCATTTATTGTTAAAATTCCTTTTTTTCTCTCTCGTGTGTTTGTTTCTATTAAAAAAAAAAAAAAATCCTTCATTTTTTTGCCAGAATTTTTTCCTTTGCTATAAATGAACAACGCTCCCACAATCCAGGAGAAACTACAACTAAGACAAATTTAGGTTAATTTAATTCACCTTAAAAATAAACATAAATAAAGGTAAAGTTGTAAAGCTGAATAAAATAGTAAAAAGAACAAGTCATAAAAAACCTGAATCGTGTGTTGTTGTGAGTCTTCCTTCTCGCTTTCTGACCAAACAACAACCCAAAAAAGTCAAAAATTACATTACCTTACAAAAACTTTAACTAAATTCTCATCATAACAAATCAAACATTTAGGTATTAATTAAAAAAAAGGCTGGAAATTTATTTACATATCAAATTAGCCCAAAAAAAAGTCCGTAAATAACAAAACCATTGACCCAAAAAAAAAAAAAAAAACCAGAGAGAATTTGGGGGCATCATTTCCAATCGGCACTCTCTAGAGGAGAGAGAGAACAAAATGGGGATATCGGATGAAATATCACCGGCGGATGCGCACGGCGGCAGCAGCCCTGGAAAGGAGCAGCAGGCGGCGGGAGTGGGCATACTTCTACAGATCATGATGCTTGTTCTCTCCTTCGTCCTCGGCCATGTCCTCCGTCGTCACAAATTCTATTATCTTCCTGAAGCCAGTGCCTCTCTTCTCATAGGTATGTATATGTATATATGTATTTTTAAATTTTGCTTCATTCAATGCAATTTGAAAAAAAAAAAAAAAAAGAAACCCCCAAAATTTACTATCTTTGTTTCCATTTTGGTCAGGTTTAATTGTGGGTGGTCTTGCTAATATATCTAACACAGAAACTAGCATCAGGTTAGTTAGTTAGTTCATTGTCCCCCCCCAAAAAAAGTAGTTAGAGTTGTTTGGTTAATAATCTTTTGGTTCATTTCTGCAGGTCTTGGTTCAATTTTCATGAAGAATTTTTCTTCCTATTCCTGTTACCTCCCATCATATTATATCCTTTTATGACTTTAATATTTATGTTTATGGTCAAAAATTCGTGAGCGACTTTAGTCCTTGAAGTTTAACATTATTGCTTTTAGTCCCTAAAAAGCTTAAAGTGATCGCCTTTTGTCGATATGGAGTGATGGCGTGTCAGTTTTTAGTTTGGTCACGTCATCTACGGAACTAAAAATGATAGCTTTAGGGCTGTGTTTTTTTTTTTTTTGATGTTTGTGAATTGGCCTCTACATATGATTTTCCTTGACACTTGTGTTCTTACTCAGTCGGGGTTCAGTCTCTCTCCTGTATGTAATCGTTACCTTTAACTTGGATGTGTGTGCACTCACTCGTGTGCGCGCACGTGTGTTTTGCTTTACAATTTGGATTAGTTGCAACTAATGTACTTCGAATGTGATGTACACTATCATTGTGCCTTTTGCAGAAACCATTCTTTTCAAACTTTGGAGCCATCGTGACATTTGCTATCCTTGGCACATTTATAGCTTCAATGGTTACTGGTGTTCTAGTGTAAGTTTTTATTGGCTCCCTATAAGCATGCTTTCATGCCAAGAGCCTTGTAGCTCAGTGGCGCTGCATGGTCTCCTTTATGAGGAGAACTGGGATTCAAATTTCCCCTCCCCACTTGTTGTAACTACTGAATTATCAAAAATAAAAAATAGAAATCATGCTTTCAAGATATTAGAGTTTCCATCTTCCTCACTTTTACTTTTTTATTGGGGGGTTTGTTGCAGATACCTTGGTGGTCTTACGTACCTCATGTACAGACTTCCATTTGTTGAGTGTCTGATGTTTGGTGCTCTTATATCAGCAACAGATCCGGTCACTGTTTTGTCCATCTTTCAGGTGATTTCATGCTCTGCTTCTGTATCATATAATCCATTAAACACGTATCTATTGTAATACATTGTATACGGTTTGGTGAAACCAAATTGCCCAACTGGTTTTCCTATAACCTTGTACCTCTCTGCTTATGTCATGAGTTTTAGACACAAGCATTCTGCAATTTCTGAAGTATCTTGTAGATGATAGCAATTCTAATGTTAATGGGGTATGTAACTTTAAAGCCATGAAAAAAAAATTCATTTTTGTTGTTTAACAAAAAACAACTTTTATCCCAAACAGCTTTTAACTTTTACTCCGTTGAGATGGCATCAATATTATGTGTGGAGGACCATAGTAATCAATTGATGCAGGGCCTTCAGTTATATGCACTATATTAGGGTTTATTTGGGTATGATTTGATGTGAATAGAGTTAGGGAGTGGCTAGGTTTAAGGTTCAAGGTTGTAAGGTGATGAAATTATTTGGTTTAATTGCATGAGTAGCAAAGATAAAACCAAGGTATTTTGATGCTTCCCTGTGGCTGAGATCTGTACTTGATTGCAGAAATGGGTTATTTATGGAAGTTCAGGTTCTACTAATTGGAGAAATGGATTCAGGCTTAGTTTGACTGTTAGGATTGAATTGCAGGAATTTAATATATATAGACACACACACACATGTTATCAGCTCTAGTCCTTTAAGCAGCAAATTGGTTATAAGATTAAGAAGATAAAAATCTAGGCAACCTCACCAAAGTTTCCTTTGTAACTGCACCTAGAAAAAGAAGGCAATCTCATGCTCAAATGCTTTTAAAGTGATAGATCAGAAAAGAAGAAGGAAACAGATACACATACATACACACACCGAGAGAGAGAGAGAGAAAGAATCATAGATCAGAAAAGAAGAAAGGAAGCAGATACACACCGAGAGAGAGATATGAGATATTCTTTTCTTTTCTTTTTTAACGCCGTTTGCTTGAGGTGTTAAATTGGACAGACGTCAAAATTTTAAGTAAGGAACTTAAAGTACTGTATCTAAGTTTTGCCCTTATTAAAATACTGGTTTATCAAACCTACACCGAAGTCTCGCTTCATTGCATGGAGGTAAAATAGTTTTTTTGAGTCAACTTATAGTTTGGTGCTTGACAATTCTAGGAGTCAGCTTACTTATTACCAAACAAGTCATACTAGGGAAATGTAAAATAAGCCAATTTCTTAAGTAGACTTGTACTTAAAAAATTGTAGGAGTGAATTGACAACTCAATACTAATCTAAAATATATAATTTGTCTTACAGATTTGGATTGGCATGTCATGGTGCTCTAGTACCAAGTCCCAACAAGCTAAACTGCAACCAGACACAATACTGCACGATAACAATGTTTTTTTTGGACACTCCAGGTCATGTATGGTCTGCTTGTCGTGCCCATGCCAGCTTTAAAAGGCTACCCAATAACCCTAACTCGCATCCCTCCCAGCACCCATTGTAGGATTAAGGACATATTCACAAAATCACAAGTATATTTTTTTGGGTGATAAAATTATTTAGATTTGCGTAGAGGCAAGAAATCAAATTTTAAGATATAATATTCTTCAGGTAATTGGCATTGTCACATGTGGGATTGTTTGGAATTAGATGCTTTTATTGTTCATGGAGATTAAGTGGTCAAAATTCAAGAGCCAAGCTACTAGTGTCTATTCCAAGCGCAATTAGTCTAGAATCACAAGAACTTTCAGAAATATTTCACAACTATCAAAGTGACAAATTGTTAATAGTATAAATAATAAAATGATATTAGTGATTCGTCCAAATGAGAACCAATAAAAATCTACCTACTCAACCATTGTGAAAAATATTATGTTTGGACATTATTCTTCCAAACACACTGACACTCACATTAGGACACATTTCCAACATGCACAATCAAGTCCTTGGTTGTCACTACAAGAAATTTGTGGCATCCTTTTGTTTATATATATGACAAAGGTATTGAGGAAAACAAAAATGACGAAGATAAATTGATTTTTTTTTTTTTTACATTTGTTGGTACAAATGTGGATGCTATACCTTGCATTTTGAAATCTTGAAAATGATATTTTCAAGAACCTTGTAGCTTGATGACATTGTCTCCTCAATTTTATAAGTACAACTAAGATTCTTTTTTTTTTTTTTTTGAGAATGAGTACAACTAAGATTCAAATCATCATTCTCCATTGTTTTGAAAAGAAGAAAAAAAAAAGATGTTAACATTAAAACGAAAATGATGATAAATATTTTAGAGATGAAACCATATTTTAAAAAATAAATAAATAAAATTGAGAAACAAGACAAGAATCCAAATTGAATTTTATATTTAAGTTGAAACATTTCAAATTAGTTTCTATATTGTACAATAAGAATCCAAATTTAAAACTAATTTGAATTCAAGTTAAACATGTTTCGACTTTATTATATTTCAAATTTAATGTTCATGATGTAGTAATTTTACCACATCATTAACATTAATTCAATTAGTCTCTTAACTTATAATTCAATTGTCAAATTAGTTCTTAAGGTTTAAAGTTCTGTCAATTTAATTTCTCACTTTATCAAAATGAATTAATCAGATCTTTTCATCCATATCTGTTAGCAAATGAAGTTGTTTAAACTTTATTTTTAAATAAAACTTATCAAACAACAAAATATATTAAATAGCATATCTTATTTTCATTCAAATTTTTAACTAAAAAAAATTAACCAATGTCTGTCACTAACAAATTTAAACAAAATGACTAAATTGAATCATTTATATATATATATATATATATATAATGATTGAATTGACAAAAATTAAACTTTATTGGCTAATTTAACAATTGGAATAATCACCAATGGAATTGAGTAATATTTAAATTAATATTAATCATCACCATTTTGATATTTGTTTAAATTATTAAGGATGCAATAAAATTCAGTTCTCACGTTTAAGATTTTTCAAAAAAAACTGTATGCTTTTTTTTTTCCCTGAAAGTACCCAATTAACTTTACCTGATCCTTATCCTTTATTTTTTGGTACTCAATCCTTATCCCTAAATCTATATGTAAACGTAATAACAAAAAACAATCATGTATGGGTATGGCCCGTAATGAATTGATATGTGGCAAAAACGAGGAGCTCATCCTAACATGGACGAGGGTACTCTCAGAGTAGTTTTGTATCCTCTTAACACGTGGCTAGTTATGATTGCGACCATTCTTTTCATGGGTCCCACTTAAACAGCCTAGAGATCTCTAGTCATTTTCATTCCACCGTACAGCAGATGAGGCGATCAGTCACAATCACCTGACCAGGGCCAGGGGGCTTTGCAAAATTATTCATGGGACACATTTGGAATTTCATGATAGTTCAAGGTCATATTTGGTTTTTTACTTTTTATGATACACCATTATGATTTATGAACAATTAAAAGCTAGTGTAGTTCTAACCCACGTCAATGTTATTAGTAATTATGATTGAAATCTAGGAACAAAACAAGTAATCATGTAATTGACCATGGCCTACCTTTTCTATTGCCCAATTATAATATCCAATTCATTTAGTTGACAGTTTGACACAATATTTCATAATTTATTTATTTATTTATTGGTTAAGAGGTTAAGTGCATTAAAATTATAATTTCTTTATCAATAATAAGGGTGATATATTGTAATTAGTGTAGAATAATAGTAATATCTTTCAAAACATATTATTTCAACAAATTGTAAATAAATTCAAATACTGGACAACTTGTCACTTAAAATTTGTTATGAAAATATTATGAACATCACTTCTTTATAAATAACAGAAACACTTACCTAATTATAAAATTAGTTTCATATACATATAAAATAGGATATAAGAATTTGAATAGAGGACATACCCAAACAAATTCCCTTCAAAATAAATTGAGATTTTTTTAAAAAGATCTCAATTTTTTTAATATTAATTTTTAAATATATTTCAAACATCCTAATGTAATCAAGGGAAAAAAAAAAAATTAACCGTAAAGTAACGTAGAAATTATATATTATCACTACATCCCCTAATCAATGTGAAAATTTTTATTTTTTGTTGTTGTATATTTTTATTTTATAAATTATTTTCTTAAGGTTTTTTTGCATAAGCCCACCTGATGATGGTTGAAAATGAAAGCTAAGATAGAGTAAATAGATTTTGATAATTTTAAGTTAATTAAAAATAAAAGAATCATACAACCTCTTTAAGAAATCAAGATACATATAATATTTTAAAATTTTGGAGTATTTTATCATACTTTTCATACTTCTGTTATATTTTTAAAATTTTCTTTTAAGTAATCAAATGACTTGTTTAAATATCTTAAATCTAAGTTAATTTTTTAACTTGTTTAAATATACTTATATAGATTTAAGATTGGACTGTACAAGTTTGTAAATAGATTTATATGATATCAAATTATTATTTGTATTTTTTTTATATAGTACTAATATTCCATTCATTGTAAATATTCATAGATTTCATTTGTGAAGGATAAAAATACAAATAGTCATGATTTTACCATATATAAAAAAAATTAATCAAATAATTAGCAAATAAGCTCAAACATTTTTAACAAGAAAATGAGCTAAGATTAAATATGTAATCTTAGATAAGCTCAAATTTGGTTTTCGGATTAAAAAAAAAAAAAAATCATAAGCACAACCAAAATATTTACTGCAACGATTGGACAGAAAAAAACTAGCATTCTCCATTGGCTTAGTGACACGTGTCAATAATCCAACAGACCAAGAACTTGTGCTCTCAAGTGGCTGGGCTGGTCGACTGGACCACTTGTGCACCCAAGTAAAAAACAAATAGTTCACAGCTATACTGTATATTACCATGCTTTTATTTTTATTTATTTTTGTTGGTTAATGTTCATGAATGGGCTTGGAGCCCTGGGCCTCAGAAATTTAATTATAATAAAAGAAAAAAGATTTTCCCTTTTGTTTTTGTCCTTTTCTGAGTAGACTAGACTTAGATAATAGACCTCCTATTCTCAGCACTAAAGGATGTCTATTTATCTTTCTTTTCACACTATGCAATCGCGTTTAACAATAGTTCAGACATCTGTCAAAAAAATACAATAGTTTTGACACTAATAAGCTCATTAATATCAATCACAAAGGAATTAATTCAAGTGTGTCCCAATTGATTTGAAAGGAGTGAATAACTTTTACACTTTTGTTCCCCGGTAATAAAGTGTCTAATCAATGTGCAAATTACTAGATAAACATAAAGTAAATGTAACTTTAACATTCTCTACACATCAACCAAGTTTCATATTGCAATTTTGAGCGAGGTTTCTGTCGGTGCTTTTAGTAAACTGGATTCGCTATGATTATAATATGTGTTTGAAAATAGACATATGTCATTATTGTAACGAGTCTAATATATAGGACACTGAACAGAAGCCATATTCAGTAATTTTAGCCAAAAAAAAAAATACTATAATAGTACGGATCCATATGTGGCCAAAAACATTAACCTAGATTTTTCATAAATTGAAATTTTGACCTCACATGTGCCTCCATAATATGGCCTTTTGAGATGGTTAACACTCATAATTTCGTGAGCCCTATTCTATAACCTATAAGTGTTAGTAACAAATAGGTCTAATTAATAACTCATGAGAGGAGAGCTGTGCTTGTCATAATTTTAACTAATTTTAAAAAAATGAGCAATAATAATCTACTCAAGTCGGAAGGCTAGCTAGAAGATTTGCAAAATCTAGAGACACCTTGTTCTATAATATACTTAAAGAAATAACTATAATATAAGTACTTAATAATTAATTATTAGTTTACTTTAAATCTCAAAGCATTATCGAGGTTGTTTGCAAGGATTTTTATAGGAGTTCGTTTTCAACGAAACCGACGTTTCGTATTGTTTATTTAATTTAATTAATTAATTTTTTTTGCAAGGCAGAGAATTGGGAAACCAAAATAGGCTGTGATTAATCTTTGTCGCTGTCCATACTCTGCATGTTCTCGTGAATTTTATAGATTTAAGACTTTCTTTACGTCACTATATTTATATAATACTATCTATCAAAAAATTAAAAATTAAAAAAAAAAAAAAATATATATATATATATAATACTCTAAAATGAATTTCATTCATTTGAAGTGGACAATCTTAGCTTTCAAATAACTTTTAAAATACAAATATCTATATAAAAAATTGGATTAAAATACAAGGCTTCAAAATGAAAACTAGGAGAAAGATAAGTAAAGTAATCAAGTGGAGGTTCAATCAACATGGCCCATGTGGATTGATTAGGTGATGTCCAAAAACTAATCACAAAATAGCAAATTCAATGTACTCTTAAGACAAGCAAGTTCTATGCCTATAACAATAAAAAGTAGCACAAAAACATATAAATAGTGTTACTTTTAAAGGAAGAGTGAGGAGAATGACGCGTTACGTGTTTGGTGCATTAAAAACATGCAGCAGGAGAAAATTTTTCAGACACGTTATGACAGAAATTCAACACAACCATGTTATATTAGGCACTTAGGCTTACTAGGCTGTATGATTGTTAAGAGACATTTCAAAAGAAAATATTGAACTTTGCTGTTTTTTTATTCTTGGATCACAAGGGTCTCTCTTAGTCTAGTTTTTCACAGGATAGCTAATAAAAAGGTTTCTTGTCTCGTGAATGTGTGTTTCTTCTGCATGTGCGTTTAATGAAAGACTGTTTACTTATCATTTAACTTCTGAAAAGGAAAGGGTGAAGAGGGAATTAAGAGGAGAAGCAATAACTAAATCAATCAATCCTGTCAAGCTTTGTACATTTTCTGCCATATTCCAATGGAAACTTTGCAATTAGGGGTGTTTAGTTCAGTAGTTTAAACAATAGTTTTTAGTATTTAAATACTGAAAAACTTATTTCCACAACACTTTTTAAATCACACGTACTTTCACAACACTTAAACAACGATACTAAAAATTTCCAAACAGACCCAAGTGATTTTATAGTAAAGATTTGAGACCTTGGGCTCAGAATTTGGAACCAACAATTCAACCTAGTATGGTTAGATTTCTAGAATATAATGAAATAAGAGTCTCACACTTTATGCATCCGGTAATACATCAAATGAACCCTTCTATTAAACAAGGACCTGTAAAAGAGTATCTAGATTCTAGTTCTCAAAGTTGAATTGTTTAAACAACATTTTTTTGTTGTATAAACAACACAATACGTATTTTCACAACACTTTTTCACCCACACGTATTTCCACAACACTTAAACAACGTTACTAGAACAACATTAAGATTCTAGTTCCTACCAAACAGATTTTTTGATTGTCTAAAATACTGTCAAACAAAAAGTTAGGTTCATATCGTAGTAATTCCATGTATTACATTCACACAGCAGGATCTTGTAATTGCCCCTGTCTACGATTCCAAAGAAAGACTAATTGCATATTTGATGATGTCCAACACCGCCCTAGCTAACACTCAAGCTATCATCAACTAAAACGGGCCCAAAAATGAGAAATTTTTAACTTTATGTCAGCATCTTTAATTCTTTACCCCAATTATGTACTGCATCAAGAGCACCTACCACCAAGATTCTTAAACAAGTAAGATCATGTAAAACCAATCGACAGTCACATTTAGGGGACCAAGTTATTGACTTAATTAGAACTATTACACATTTAGGGGACCAAGTTATTGACTTAATTAGAAGTATTAGGGTCCATCCGCATTTAAGTTGCAAAGTCGCAATAATTTATGAGATAAGCTGCTCTTTGCAACTTCGGCAACTTGAAGATTTTAATCCTCAATCACATTGAGAACAACTAGAACAATTCCACTTGAATCAAACCATATGATAATACAGCAAAACAACGCATAGCACCTACGCGAGCACAAGATCAAAGAAAATCATTTACTATGTAACACTCTTATTGCTTTGTTTTAGTCACCAAATTGGACAGCATAATTTTGCTCAACCTGAAGGCACTACAAAGACTAAGAAACTCATGAAGACCATGGGTGCAGGCTGTAAGAAAGACCTCATGACCTATGCCATGGCATGAAATCTATCCCCAATTAAAGTGAACAAGCAAGTAATGATTTATGTTATCAATTTCAAGTACTCTGGAGAAGGCAAACCAAGTCCATCGAGTAGAGATGTTCATTGTCCTGATGATCACTATAAATAGAGCTTGTATAACATATTTCAAGTAGCTAGACTACTGAGGTATTGGACTTCAACAAATTGGTCAGTCTGTTAATTTTGAAAAAGTAGCTACCAAGAGACATTATTTTTTACTACACAGTTAGCAACTTAGCATAAAAAATAAGGTCGTACTCAATGCACAAATCTACCACTTTTGTGGAGTTTGGGAGAGGTGATAGTAGACAACCTTACCCCTAATTTAATTTTTTGGGAGAGGCTGATTTCCGGAATCACAGTTAGCATCCAAAATCTATATCTACTAGTAAACTAGGATAATACATAGTCTTAAGGGAGTTGAAAGCCAAAATAAGGCCCTCCACAGTGGACGCTCACTTCACCAATACCTTGCTTGGTTGACCACCTCTAAACTCTACCTGGTTACTAGTCCTGACTCAAAATCCTCTACATTTTGAAAACCTATCACTTACCTAAATTTCACCAATGCATAAGAACAACTGTTACTTGGACAGAAAATACTAAATTTACAACGAAAAATTTTAATCAGTGGATCCAAAGGTGTCACATCAATGTAAAAAATATGTAAAGCCAACATCACCTACGAGTTAAATTTCATAAAGCTTACCCAGAAACCCACCAAAATAATTTTTAGTTCTGGTAAATTCTTTGTCCATTACTAGTTCACATTTCTTGTCAAGAATACAACAAATTATAATCATCTTATGCAGAATGAAGTGCATGCTCTCCCCATAGAATTATCAAAATACCATGGCAGCAACATCCACGTTTAAAGGACATAATTAAGACTCTACTTAACTTTCCAGTTAGATGTTTGGTACTTGTGAAGACAATTCCGTCTGGACTAGATAGATAATGAGCAAAGGAGACTCACAAACATAATATTTCACATAATTAAGTCACAATAGAGGTGCCACCAACAGAATTCAATATTTATTGATTTAACAGCAAGTAAAAGTAAGTTGGAACCTCTGTGATAAATTGTGAGTTGCCCAAAAACCAACCTCCCTGCTCATCCAATAGCTGCTCCTCAGCACCTCCAAGCGGAAGCTGAGATGAGCTCCCGGCGCTGCCAGCAGAGCACAAGTGATGACTGGCGCTTCTCCACATGAAACCCCCTAACCGGAGTCCTCTTCACCACACATTCTGCCTGAGTTTCAGTGAAGTTACTGAATATTACAGGGGAGAACCCAGCCGAGGCAAATAGTGTTTTCCAGAGGGGCATTTTGTCCAGGCCTCGGAGACGCCCCAATACTGTGCTTTCTATCTTAGGCTGAAGGAGGAACCTCTCAATCTTGTTCACGGCATCAGAAGTCACATTCACAGCATCCAAAGACTCCAAGAGATTAATATAGGACTGGAGAGCTTGGAGAACATGTTGTGGGAAGGGAAGGTCAGTTCGATCACACCCTCGGTCCAAAGACACCATAATTTTTGGCGATAGCTGCTTCACAAAACGGAGGAGAGAAGGAAGTGCAGCAGGTTGATTTGAAGAAGACCAAATGGGAAAGTTTACAGCAACTGCCTCATTCTCGGCTGCTCTCAAGATAGGCAGGGTATAAGAGGTTTGGTCCAAACAATCAAAGTTAACCACTTCAAGCTCAAAACTAATCCCAATCTCATTAGCAAACTGGGTTAAGTTTTCCCGCATAAGCCCAAGCTCAACAGGGTGGTGAGTCGAAGGAGAGGCAAAGGCAGTGATTTTCAATGATGGGGCACCCCTATTCCTTACTGGAAGCTCTTGCATAAAGGAAGCCCACTGAGCACCAAACCCGATATCAAAATCCACAATATGAATACGATCAACATCAGATAGAGCTTCAAGGAGGGCCTGGTTGCAAGTGAAATTAACAAACTGAATGAGGGGCGAGACCTCGGAAAAGACCTTATAAGCGCCCATCTTGAAGATAACATCAAATGGGGTTGGACTCCTTGGTGGAGGGGAGGTGACCGGGTTGTTCATAAGGAGGAGCAATTGCAAAGCCTCCTTGAAGTAGAAAGCAGCCCTATGGAGGGGCTTTCCAACAGGGGAGAGCTGGTGATTGAGCCGCGCCAATATCCCTTGCGCGTGTGAGAAATTCCCAGTCCCTATACACTCTGCTGCCTTATAGAGCTGGTCAAGCAGAGCAAGCTGCTGTTGTTGTTGTTGCTGCTGCTGCTGATGGTGGTGCTGAGCTAATTCTTCGCCCGGTCCCATTTTTTGCTTGGGCACCATCAATGGCTTTTGCTGAAGATGCTGAGGAACAAATTGCACTCCAGGAGAAAACCCCATATGTTGAGGCTGTAGCTGTTGATGTTTTCGCAGCAAAAACTCATGCCCAGGATCCACAAACGGTGGTTTTGGGATTTGAGTGATGGGGTCCAACCCACCTGAGTTCTGACGCTTTGGTTGGGGCTGTGGGAGGTGCTGTTCTTGTTGAGCAAAAGGCAATGGCAGAAAAAAGTTTGGACTTTGAGGATGCTGAGACTGTTGCTGCTGCTGCTGTTGGTTCATCAACATCTGTGGATTCAGAATCTGAGGCTTCTCATCTGGAACTTCAAACTGTTGATGTTGCTGTTGATAAATCACACCAGGAGGCAAAGTAACTGGAAGAGGGAGACTGTTATTAGTACTAAAACAATTATTGTTGTTGCTATTCAACCCAACACTTGAAACCTTGCAATTTAGGACCCCAGAAGAGCTTGGTACAATTGTTGTACCACCACCAATCCTCCCATTACTATTGTTGTTGTAATTTGAAAACCCAGAAGCTGGATAAGCCAAATTAGGATTGTGATTATTAATGCTTGCATTTACATTACCTCCGCCGATGATGGGGTCGTACACTCCTGGCCCTTGATCCACGATTCCCAGTCCAGCATTGCCGTCCAAATCCAGAGGATTGGTATTGCTGTTGTTCCCACTCTGCAAAAGCTGTTTGAGCCCAAACGACGAGTCGTCCACATCCCCAGCGATCCAACGCAGCAACGAGTGGTCCTGACTCGGTGACGCCGCCGTTTCAGACAACATGGTCTCCCAATCTTCCAAACCTCCAAGACCGCACCTTTCTCCTCCGCCAGTCAGTCCGCTCGGAATCGGTTGGAGCTCCGATGCCCATTCGTCTTTCCGGGTCGGGTCGGGTCCCGGAGATGGGTCAGTGGGTAGCGTAGCCGCCACGCCACCTCCCCCTCCGGCGGTGTTGTCGGTGGAACCTCCTCCGCCGAATGACGAAGACAGTGTGGATGCCGACGTGGGTGGACTCGGGCTTCTTCTCATATGAAGCACAGAACTGGGCTCGTTGTTGTTGTTATGGTTGTTGCTGTTAAAGTTGTTGTTTGCAAAGTCAAGAAGTTCTTCTTTTTTGTTGTTACTATTCCAAGAACAAATCGGAGTAAAGCTAGCGATTTCAAAGACACCCTTCCCCTGAAGCTGAAAGGGCATCCCTCTCATACCTAGAAGAAGAGAAAACAAACAAAAATGTTATTCAAGAATGATCAGAGAAAGTTTTAAAGGAGAAGAAGAAAGAACAATGAGTATGGAAATATAAGGGTTTAGCTCTCAAGTGGGGTGCTTTCAGATTTCTTCTTCTGATGCTTCTTCATTCAGACCCACCATCTTTCCTTGCATGCCATAAGTGTCCTTTAACGCAAAGAAAAGAAACCCATTTCACAGATATAGCTTCTCTTACTCTTATTGACATCCTTGTTTCTTCTCTGTCTTTTCAGCTCCATATTATCTATTTCTCTTCAATAAAAATCCATTTGAGCTCCTTATCTCTATCTCTCTCTCTCTCTCTCTCTCTCTTTGAACTTATGCCTTTTGTTTTGGTGGTAGTGTTCTTGTGCTTCTAATCTCTTCTTCTCCTCTTATGTCATTACAGTACTGTGTACCCTTCTCTGTTCTACTATGGATGCGTGCATCATAAAAAAGGTAATAAAGTGCTCACTCTCTCTCTCTCTCTCTAGTCCCTATCTCTTTCTCTCTCTATTAATTTTTTTTTCCCATTCTCAATTTTTTGGCTTTTTTTTTAACCTCTTTTTCTCTACTAGTACTGTTGGGGTTCTGCTGTCACCCTCCATAGTGGTATACTGTATCTGTATTGTATTGTCCTTCTTTCAGTTCTACAAGGGCAAACTGAGCGCCCCACGTTTTGATAGTGGGACAGCCACTGCTAAATTACGTTCCACTCCTTCTTGTCAGTCTCTTACCAAAGCCACATCATGTAAATAAAGTACAGCAAAAAAGAAAAGTACAGCTCAAAGCTGAGCTAATTACTTTTTCAGGTTAACTCCCTTTTAAATCTTTGTTTAACGACTCCAACTTGAATTTCAAACTCTCACTTCACCGCTTAAACAAACTGCCCAAATAAATGTTGATATATGTATAGTGTATACTAGTATGGATTAGGATCCATATTACATCGGGTATAATTTACTAATTTTGTCTCAATTTTTTTTTTTTTTTTTACATTTTACTTCTCATAAATTTTGTCTTTAACTTTTTCTAATCAATGGTTGAGATTGAAAGTTACTTTTTGCAACTATCAATTTCAACTATTCATAGTAATTGCATCAGGTGCAATACTTTACTAGTATTTATGTATTTAGTATTTACGTGTTAAGAAATAATAAGTGTATAAAAGTACTGGTCTTTTATTCAGCAAAAAAAAGTACGGGTCTTTTTACTATTTTTAAGTTAGCAAATAGTATCAAGTATTAAAAATGACATATTATTGTAGAAAAGAGTTAGTTCAATTAATAAAATATTTTATTGTTAAATAAAAAAATTTTGAGTTTAATTTTTTGTAAATGCTAATAAACATTGTACGGTGTTTGTTAAAGTCGGACTAATGTAGATCTTACCTAATAAAAAATTGATAAATAAAATTATAAAACTAGTTTCACAGTCTATTTTAATTTTTTTTCTCTATAAAGTTGACCTTACAATCTATAAAATTACAAAAAAAGAACATAAAGTTGTAAAAAAAAAAGAACAAAAAGTTACTGTTAATGGTGCCCGTTAATACAATTAATTTTTTGTCAACACAAAAAATTAATTAATATTTTAATAAGATAATAAAAAAGAATCAAGAAAATACTATAAGTTGGAAATATTATTGCTTTCTTTAAAAAATGACATATTATATTGTTCTATTTATAAAATGTTGACAGTGGACCTAACACCTAAGAGTAGGCCAGTGGGGGCGCCCAAATCAATAATAAATTTATTATGAAGTACTAATATTTTTCTCCTTTTACACCATCCATTTCACCGGGCTATTTTTAAAAGCAGAAAGCCGAAAAGGTATAGTACTATTGTTCACACAATTCCATAAATGCCCACAAGCTATCTCTTTATTTACCTTCCTAGGTTCTTTATGTTTTTTCTGCAGTCCATTCATTTTCTGTCCGATATTTTTGTTTCGTCTGTACTTAACCACGTACCTTCGAAAATAAGCTCATATGGAAGGGCCAAGGCCTAAGGCCCAAGGGTACAACCCCCTTATTAAAGATAAAGTGCAAATAACTGATCATAACATGTCTTTTTTAAAAACAAATAAATAGAAATTGTTATGGACCCAAACCCAATTGATTTTTTGATTGTTTCGAGGGAACCAAAACTTTGAGGGAGTTTAAAAATTTCCAAAGTGAAAACTCAATAATAATATTTATTTTTCAACCGACTCTATTAATCAATTTCAAACTATATATATATATATATAGATATAGATAGATAGATGACTTTTCAAGGTAAGGTAACATTCAAATTGAAAAGAAATCTAATCTTTATCCATTGTAAAACAATATAAAATTTATTCAAAAACTAGCCTAACAAAAATGTTTATCTAATTATCCAACTCCTAATAACAAAAATATAATATTGAAAATTTAAATATAATTTAAATATGATAGAGATACGTAACTAAAAACCCGTTGTATGGGTTGTATGGGATGATTTGGTGAAGTCTAACTACTATTCTCAAAAATTTTCCATCAATCAATTTGGACAAAAAGTTGTGAAATTAAAAAAAAAAAAAAAAAAAAAAAAAACCCTTTCTTGTCTCTATATTTTGGTTTTATTTTCAATTTGGTTCTTAAGTTTTCATAAATTATATTTTGGTTCTTTTATTTTTAAACTTCTTGTCATTTTGGTCCCTATTGTCATTTTACTTATAGAAAATGCCTAAATGGCTAATAATAGTTAAATTTTTAATATTATGCTCTTTTTTTTCTTTTTTCTTTTTTTTTGTAAAAGAGATAACAATATAGACCAAAATGACAACAAATTTAAAAATACAAGGAACAAAATGAAAACTGTGAAACCTGAGGGCCAAATTGAAAATAGTTCTAGTGACTAAAAAAATGTTTTTTCCTATTTAAAAAAAGATTGTGTTAATTTTTGAACGTCTCTTAATGCCATGTGTCTTATTTAAATAATTGAATAAATCATATGATATAATACATATAGTCTCATAGATGGTCATTTAAATCGTCATGCAATAGGTTAAAAGAAATTTGTCCAAATTGATTGAGGGAAACAATTTATCCATATTTTAAAGAGAACTCCATGATGACAATCATATTACAAGTTAGTAATAGACAATTTTTATCCTTTGGTGAATTTTTTTTCGTATCAACTTTAAGCAAGACATAGTGATATGTATGACTTTAATAGGATATTTTTGTTAATTCGAGATATTGAGTAATTTCCACAACTTTTTTTTTCAATAATTTTATAAAAAATCTTAAATGACAAGTTGTTATTTATTTTTATTGGTAGGCAAACAAATAATTTCAGTAATAAGAGTAGATTAGAATTAGTAACAGTTTGCCAGTTACAAATTATTATAAAATTATTGTGAAAATGTTGTGGACATAACATTATTCTTAAAATTAACATTACTTGTTTTTATTTGACATGACCTGAATCTAAACATGTGATTACACTAATTTAATTATTTTTGGAAAAGATAACATTACTTATGTTTAATTAGTCAATGCAACTATATGTTTTTAAGGTATTACACTTAAGTTTTACCTATTATTTTTATTTATTTTCATGATGACTATACCCATTATTATTATGCTGATTTTGCCCGCAGCACGCATTTGTTTACTACAACCAGATTTCCAAAGGGCTGGAGGAAATCAAATACACAATCTTGAATTGCTGTAAACTGTATAGTGAGGCAGTACCTAATTTAATTGCTTGGAAAAAGAAGCTACAATCTCGTGCATTTGCTCGTGTACCTTCAAGTTAGAACTGTCACTAGTACAGGATCAGGATTTTGGTTTGCTCTAAATGCATCTTTAAGCAGGAGCTGTCAATATAGGATTAGGACCTCACAAGCAGAAGTACAATTTCCTAAAGCATATTCACTGTAAGGAAGCAACAAATGTTACTTGTTTTGAATTGGTTTCAATCCCCATTCCCTGTGTGTTAAGGGAAATTTAAGAAAAATAATAAGGTTAAAGATTATGAACAAAGTTTAGCTACAAAATTGGTTGTAACCTTAAACTACAATCTTATTCAATATCTTTTTATTGGAAGTGAATTTTGACAAATCCACCATTAGATTACATCTTCTTGTTATATCATCCATGCTCAGTAGCGGAGCTAGGATTTCAGTCGAGAGGGGACAAGATTAAAATAATATTAAAAGGACACTAAGTATTTTATTTCTAATAATTATGTGTTACTTAAGGGGACCACTAATTGAATTGCCATGAAAAAAAATGAGATAAGCAAGATTTTCAAAATATTTTTACAACAAATTATAAGTGGTAAGTTATTACTGGTTCAAATCTCAACCCACCACTGAAATTACTTTTTTGCTAACCAATAACAATCAGTAACAACCTGTTAATTAAGATTTGTTGTGAAAGTGTTGTTAAAATGTTGTGGACATAGAATTTCTCAAAGCTAAAACGACTATAAATTCTACTGTAAAAAGCTCACAAACTGATGTGACAAGAATATATGACACTTAAATAATATAATAAATAAATGTTTGAATGAATTTTCTATGATTGATAACATGCCAATTTGTAAAATTTGTGGTATTCATAACATTAAACCATAAGAAAAGTGTTGTGAATAGTAAACTGAAAATAATGATTGAGAAAAAATGGAACAATGAAATGGGTGAAGACGTACGTAGTGAGATAAAACTAATAAGAATAGTAAATTTGGTGAAAAAGTGATATGATTTAGTATGTGGGAGAAGATTTTTTTTCCTACTTTCTTGGTGTTAAGGGTCTGTACATGTATTAAAGTGAGAGTCTTTCTTTGTCAGGGTCAAGTACCAAAAAATAGTTCATAATATACCTACTTCAAAGATTTTTTTCAAGGAGCCAGGAGGGGCAACTGCCCCCCCCCCCCCTTCGACCCCCCTGGCTCCGCCCCTGTCCATGCTTGTAAAATATCTAGAAAATTAAAAATTAATAACTTGTTATTAATAAATTGTTTAAATTGCAAGTTTTTTTAGTTTAAAATTATGTATTAAATATAAGCTTATAGATTATATAGTAAATAATATCTAATTGACACTAAATTTGACATGTGTATTAAGAGTGTAAAAAACATACAATTTAATGGTTAGATTTTCAAAATATGTAGTAATGTTTATTTTATTGAGTAATATTATAACTTTGGGTTACAACCAGTTTTGTAACTAAATTTTACCCAACGATTATTGTGGTACCCCAAACCTATGTACATTACTTTTTAGGACAATTGATTTGGGCTCCCAATTTATTTGTTGGTGGGCTTCCTTACAATCCTACAGGTTTTGCTTCAAACATAGCCTAGACCGCCCAACCTTTGGAATCCCCGTGGTTTCAAGCTCAACACCCTCTTCCCTTTTGATGCTCCTTACTTTCTTTGCTCTCTTTGTGCTTTCTTCCCCTCTATGTTTACAACTTTTCTTTCTCCTTTCTTCCTCTCTCTGTCTTTCTCAACTTCTCTCTGCGTTGCCTTCTCTCCTCTTCTCATACTCCAAAAAACCCACCCCCACTCTGTTTGCCCTCATTCCTTTATATAGACTTCCCTTAGTGGGACCCAAATTATTACTTTTCACTAGTTCTCATATGTTCCCACTTTCACCCATAATCCCTAGAAAACATCATGTCCTCTGAAGATTCTCTCGAAACTTGTTTCTGTCGCCAAATTGCATTTGGTATCACACCCCCCAAAGGCACTAGTACTCAGGGACAACCTAAATTTATCTATCTCCTTGTTGATTTCCCATTGTCTTATAGGTCAGTAATGGGCCGAGATCTGCCCGAACACGTAACGTATTCCCGAACACTACTGTCTAGTCCCTATCATACTTATTGTTGGGCCGGGCCCATTCCCACAAGGTTCGGGCCAACCTCAATCCCTCCGGGCTGACCTTAGCTACTCAAGCCGATCTTGGGCTTAAGCTTGGTGGGCTAGTACTGAACATCCAGGCCCAAGTCCCCTACAACTATTATTTACCTTTTTTTTTTTAGTCAAAAGGATAAAGCATTAACATTAACTAGCCATAAAAGGTGAAGTAGTGGCTAAAAGCCTTAGGGAATACAGACCATGAGCATCAGAGTTCACAATAACATTTGGTTCAAAATTGGGAGGTACATCTAAAATAGCAAAATCAGTTGATAAGGAACATGCTCCTTTAGCAAGACTGTCAGCACCTCTATTCACCTCCCAGAACACATGGCTGATCTTGACCCATTGGAACTAGTCTAGGAGGTACCTGCAGTCATTCAAAAGTGAGAAATATGAGTTATTTGGGGACTTATTGGAAAGGACAAGATCAACAATCACCTTGGCATCTAGCTCTACTGCCAAGTGGGTGATGCCTAACTAGGTGGCGAGGATGAGCCCATCTCTTAGAGCCCAAAATTCAGTAATGATATTGGTGGCAATGCCAATATATCTCCTATAACCCTTGACCCATCTGCCATGAGAGTCACGTATCAATCCACCCCCACCTGCTTTTCCCGGGTTCCCTAGGGATGCTCCATTAGAGTTTAATTTATACCACCCCTCCTGTGGTTTATGCCAACATACTAGGATGGTCATATGTCTCTTGAAATTCTGCCCTTTCCCCACACAGAAGAAGAACTCAGTTGCCTGCTGGATGCATGAGGAATGAAGGCTTGGATTGATGGGTGAATTTTGGAACACCACATTGTTCCTGTGTTTCCATAAACCCCAAATGGCAAAAGGGAAAAGAGAGCTCCATGGGATACCATTAGCTTGGATTTGGTTGCTACCAAGTGTTGAGGCCTCTTTTTTCGGCCCACATGGCATTACTTCATTGGCAACTCACGCCACATCGACATATTACTGATTTTTTAGGTAAATCTATTTAAAGCCCAAAATAAGCTTATATTTCATTCAATTACATGGATTCGGCTCACATGTCCCGCGAGATCCTTACTTCAAGAGGTAGATTCATGGTCTACATTTCCTCTTCATCAATTGAGATCATAACCCCACGACATCATCAACATCAACATATGGATCGGGCTTAAGCAATGAATCAAAGCTCAAGGCCCATATTACCTCTCTTACACTCATGACAAGCGGCTTTTTCAACAAGAGCTCATACTTACACAAAATGACAACAAAACTCGAGGTACGTCATCTCATCTTCGGCTTATGATCCAAGCTCATAAGTTTCTTTGGGGAAATTTTGGAAGTCGTGGTTTGGAGGGCCAAGAGGTGTGTTCAGTAAAGTTCTAGCGATTCAAAGTTGATAAAAGAAACATGTTGCTTGGCGTGTCTTCTCCAACTCCCTGAACTTTGACGAGTCCGTGTATAACGGGTAACATATGATAAGCATCTCTTATCACATAGCACTTTAGATGATAAAATTCCCCATTGCTCTTTTTCTAAAACTTAATATTCATCATGTGACAAATACTCAATATCTCCAGCCATCTAAATGCTGAGAAAATAACTGTTCTTTCAATCCCCAGCTGTTGCTATACAAATTTAAAAATTTCATTATATTATTCTACATAAACTACATTACTACTTTCAGATAAAATCCAACTCAAACACATGACCTAATCTGATTGGCTATCTTTAATCTCCAACTATATACAAAATATTCATGATATCTCTCATACCCAACTGCTGTCTGCCACAATCAGACCATATATTTCTCTGCCAACTGCCAGAGCAGAGCATTAAATACTCTTCTTGCTCACCAAGATTATGTCACAACACAATGAGACCTTGACTAAATCTCTAAAGTTTCATTAACTTTCAACCAATCTTTCTATTACTTGCTAAAAATGTGTTGTAATGGAACCTTGGACCAAAAACAAAAACACAAACACCCGAAAAAGGAAACATTTCCAGCTGAACCCCAGCAGTGTATTCAACACTTGACACCTGGCTGGAAGTGATATCATCAGCCATTTAATGCTGAAATCCTTGCAACTAGCTACTATACCAAAAATAGTAAGATACCCTTGAAAGAGATCTTACCATTTTCAGCCAAATCCATGAAATAAATGCTGAATGTCCTCTCTAACAGTCTGAAATCACCCAGCTAACCTCATTGTCTTTTGTCCAAAGCAACAGCTATCTTATAACAGCTATGACAGCTGTCTCTTGATAGCTGTCACAGCTTTTCCTAATAGCTTGGACAGCTTTTTCAGAACAGATGTAACAGCTAACCCAGCAGCCTTAGCATTACTGATTTTCCATATTTGGCTAAAACCAAAACCAACTATAGTAACTATCTTTTTTTTTTGCCAAAATACCTTCCTTTTCTACTGCTCTTTCCCCAGCAGCTCTTACCCAAAATAGCAAGAACACCTTAGGATGGATTCTTTGAAAATTCATTGCTAGTTGGGACAGATTTTGGCTGAGATTCTTTGCTAAAATACCCCCTTAAACTCAACTCTAAGGGGGACCCTTCATCAACACCTCAAGGGGGGACACCAATGGAGGGGAACTCTCTCATAAACTTTCCTATTCTTTCTCCCTTTAATTATCTTCCTAAGCTCTTAATAAAGTTCTGAACTTCTGAGTTTTTTTTTTAATTTCCAAATTATGAACTAAATTCTTCAGCCCTTAACTCATAAATGCCTTCATAAGCCCTTATACATCCTCCAGCAGAAAATCCCAACAGCTTTGCTAAACACACTACAACACTCTTACTCTCTTATACTCATTATCTTACTCTCCGTATTCTGAAAATACATATATCTTGCTGCCCATATCTCTAAACATCTCTTTCTTCACTTCTCTTACACAATCTCACACACACTTACTACACCATTACATATAACACACCACAACTCCTCTAAGCTCCACTCTCATACTCTCTCACTTTGAAATCCTACTATTTTGTAATCACATCTCTATACTCTTTTCTTATAAAATCTTTCCTCTTGGAAAGCAATCTCTACTACTCCTCCAGCAATAAATCCCAACAACATTGCTAGACACACTACAACACTATTACCCCTCTTATACTCATTCTCTCACTCTTCATATTCAAAAAATATATCTATTTTACTGCTCCTATTTCCAAATACGTAAACACATCTCCATACTCTTCTCTTACAAAATCTTTCCTCTTGGAAAACAATCTCTACAACTTCTCCAGCAGTTATAATCTCATATTTTTACTATCTTTAACCTCCATGTCTCTCATACTTCCATATATCATACATATTACAAATACCACATCCCACAAAACATCTATATTTTTTACCATCTCCACACTTCTCAAGAGATATCAAACACTCATACTAAAAGCTCTTCTCATGGAAGGCATGAACTTCTATTACTAAAGCCCTTCTCCTAGAAGGTCCCAAGATCTCATATCAAAACCCTTCTCATGGAAGGCACAAATCCATCCTACTTAAGGCCTTTCTCTTAGAAGGCACAAATACTCCATACAAAAGCTCTTCTCATGGAAGGTAACACTATTCATAATTTCACAACAACTAAAAAAGCATTATCAAGGGGAAAACTCATTTAAGTGCATGATAAGAGGAGCAAGCTTAACTAGCCCCTATACACAACTGGACATACTTTCTCTCACTCTAGTTGCACCAATTTTTCCCCTTCAATGTTGAAGTTGTCATGGCAAACTGCCTCTCTATCGCTGGGGTCACTCTACTATGATATTATCAACTCACAGAAGCTGTATAGTTGGGGCTGCAAACCATCAGAGATAAGTGACTTTGCTTCCTTATCTTTAAATTTACATCATTGAGTATATGATTACTTCACATTTAAATACATATTACTTTATTCAAACTATTATTACAACTATTAACCAAGGCTTAAACTCATTTAAATGCATGATAAGAGGGGCAAGCTTAACTAGCCTCTACCGCTGGCATTCTACTGGAATCCTATCAGCTCACTGATGCTACATAGCTGGAGCTATAAATCATACAAAGATAAGTGACTTTGCTTCCACATCTTTAAATTTACATCATTGAGTACATGATTACTTTACCTCTAAATAAATACTACTTCATTTCAACTACTAATCAAAGCTATTATATTAAACACATATTACATATTTATTCAACCATTATCATGATTCTTAGACTTCGGCTTTAATGGTTTTGTAGGCTTAAAAATACGCCGGTAGCCGTTGGACCACATGGCCCAATGTTGAGTTCCGGACGCAACTCCCCAAACAGAACCCGGGCCTAGCAAGGACACCCCTCCAACGGACCACACGTGGCTGGGCAATCAAAAAAGGCCCCCGAACACCAAGACAGTTAACTTCCAGCCAGCCAAATAGGTCCAGATGCATAAAATTGGTAAGAGTTTGAGGCGTTCTAACCCTTCTCCAAAAATTGACCGCGATTGGACAGTCCCTTAGGAGGTGTAGGATGGATTCCTCTTGATTTTTGCACAAGGGGTAGAATGTATCGCATATAATACCCCTGGATTCGATTATTTGTCTTACAGGAACACTGTTGTGGAAACATAGCCACAAAAAATGCTTGCTCTTTGGCAAGATATCAATTTTTAAGATCCAGTTGTCGAGGAAAGGGTGGGGATTGACATCTTCATGTCTGGTTAGGTTGTAGGCCGACGCTATGTTAAACTCCCCACCCCATCACGAGAGAATTTCCAGATTAAACTATCCTCTTTTTCCCCCAAAGATTTGTATAGGAATAGCCATAATCTTATCCTTGATCTCCTTTGGTAAGTCAAATGAGATTTTTCCCCAATCCCATATTCCTTCAAGAGAAGCTTCAACAACAGTCAGATTGTCTTCATGTTGGGTTATAGGCCCCTCAATGAGCTCTCTTACCGAGCTTCCTTTCATCCAATTATCACTCCAAAATGTGATACTAGAGTTACTCCCCACATTCCAACCTACCTTTATTATTGCACTTCTTTACTACTTTTAAACTCATGTATGATCCTTTTCATGGCTCAGTGCTGATACCAATTTGAAAATCAAGATGTATCGCTAGCTTAGATGTTATGCATAGACTTTAGCATATAGAATTTCTTCTCTTTCTTCTCTTATATAAAAAAGGCCATCGACTTTTTCTTTGTAACCAATAAAAATGTAAACTGTGGGTAGGTGGATTTTGAGGAAAGGAATAACAAAGAGGATTTCAGCCAAACAAGTTCCTTAAGAATCCCATGAGAGCTGGTGGTGAAATGTTTATTACAGAGATTTTAATAGCCACTGCATTAACAATGTGTTCTCTAGAGGAAAAAGCTTCTCTCCAAAATGAGAGCTGGTGGTAAAATGTTTATTATAGAGATTCTAATAGCCACTTCAAACTTTTTATATATTTCTTTTTTTGGTGTAAATTTTGAAAATTTAACCGTTGAATTTCATGTTTCCTATATTCTTAACATGCATATCAAATTTCGTTCAAATCAGATATTATTTATTATTCGATCAATAAACTTATTTTTTATACACAATTTGGGATCATAAAAACTTCAAATTTTAACATTTACTTGATGACATAGCAATTGATCTTTGATCTTATTGAAATTTTGCAAGCATGAAGGAAATAATAAGAACATGCAATCCAACGATTAGATTTTCAAAATTCACACTAATAACTAATAAGTGGTAATGTGATGCAGTTGTGGAAGCAACAAGAAACATGACACATTTATTTGTGAAAGATAACCTCGAATCCAAGAGGGTTCCTTAAATCCACAAGAAAAGATCGTTTGGAATCCACCATAGAAATAATAGAGAAAACTTTATAATTTTATTAAACAGTTTACAGAATTGGAGACCTATTTAAAGGCTCTGTAAAACTGGTCAAACAATAAAATATATTCTAAAATAAATCATAATTAATACCTAAACACTATAGGAACCTAATTTGACCTAAAAAGACATTAAAAGCACAAAAAAAAGAAATAAATACCATAAACTTAAAATAATGAAAATTACATAAAAATATCAAAATTAATAAATTACAAAAATTAAATAGTAAATTTTGTCCTACATCTACATCATCATCAAACTTTGGGCTTTTTTAGAGATAGATTAGCTAATCACTTGGGTTAAACATGGGGAATAAGTTTTTGGTAGTAGAGATGGACTAAAACTTTTTGTTATAGAGTTAGATGCAAAAGTTGTGATTCAACTCCTACATGATTAGGCATTATATATGCAACAATATATTCTCAAGTCCCTCAACTGATTTCAAGTCACTCAATTGTTTTGAGAGATCTGAGATTTGTCATACTTAAGGGAAAACACTTAAAAAAACTCCATTTACTTTTTCAATAACCAAAAAAAAGAAAAAACAGGTTCATTCAATTCGCCCAAATGCCAACATTATCAACACAGACTCTTCTCACTCTCTCCTTTCAATTTCACTCTATTTAACATTGATTCCTTTCAATTTAGCATCATCAATAAATTGATTCCTTTCAATTCCAATCCCTCTTTCCCTCCACTGCACGGTGACTCTACCACTAACAATCCATGGTAGTTGTAGCTAGACTTGGAGTTACTGACAGGAGTAGTTTTGGTTCTCTCTCTCTCTCTCTCTCTCTCTGCCGAGTCATGCTTGAGTTTTGATTTCGTAGAGGATTTAGATCTCAATATAGATCTAGCATCGAACTAAGATATCGTGATTTTCATTGAACCCAACTCACAATTCAATGTTCAAACTTGCCACTCACCCATTGCGGCCTAGATCAAATGTTTTAATTTTTTTGGTTGGGTTGAATAGATTTCGGCCATGGGTTTGGTTGAATGAATTTTTTGGCAGTATATTTGGTTGAATTAAATTTGTGTATAGATAAGTTTTTATTGATTTGAATTTTTCGTTGAATTTAGGTTGTTGATTTTTTTAGAAAATTTAAAATAAACAAAATGACCTTGTTTTAGGAGAACTTAACAGAGTGGATGGAAAGATACATTAAACACAAGTTAAAGTTAGCAGATTGAAATGATCAAATTGAAAGTTTCGTGATTGAATTAAATTTTGGGCAAAGTTAAGAGGATTTAATTTGTAAGTTAGCTTTTAATCTTTACTACACTATACGCTCTTCTTCCAACCACCCACCCCAACTCCCCCCCTCCCCCTCCAAAAAAAAACCAAGTTTTCTGCTAATTACATATTTTATGACATTATGTGTGACATGATTCACATGACTACTATTAAATTAATTCATAGACAAACAAACATGTTGCAGAGAACAATTATACAAACATCACTTTTTATGATTGATATATAATAAAAGATGTGTCAGTGATGGACTTAAATGAAAGTAATATTGCTCTATTCACAATAGACCATATTAACAGTTTTGAAACAAATATGTCCTTAGGATTACTCATTCTCTGAATTTTTATATGTATTATCTTAGATGAATTAGCTCTTGCCTCACATAATAACAACATTAAATAGATAACCCAAAAAAAAAAAAAAAAAAAAAAAAAAAAAAAACATAATTTTGAAGATGTTTACAATGCAAAGCCAATTTAGGTGTGACTACCCTCCTCGAAGAAGCATTCACCAGATATTTACGTACCCAATATAAGTAGAAGGAACACCCCTCTTGGATGGTAAGGAAATGGATTCTGACCTTGTTTTCCTCTCATTGGCAAGAAAACTCCCAGAGCTGAAGGAGTGTAAGAGCTGCATATTCGAATTTTGATTAACAAGAAAGCCTGCTATTAACCAGAATGCCATATATGGAGATAGGCAAATTAACATTAAGACATCCTCAAGGGTTGGAGTCATAAAGTCCTCTGGGAAGTGATAAGTGTCACAAAAAGTTCTGGATTGTAAGCCTACACTTGTCACTTCTTGCCACTTGCCAGTGACCATGAAAACTCTGGATTGAAAACCATGAAAGCTCTGGATTGTAAGCCTACACTTCTCACTTTATTAGTAATATAGTGATAAGTGTAAGCCTACACTTATCACTATATTACTAATAAATTGGCTGGATTGTAAGCCTACACTTATCATTTCTTGCCAGTGACCAAAATAAAGGTTGAAGGTTGTAGGCTTACAATCCAGGCTATTAAGGTTGTTTCTTCTTGGTCATTGATGGCACAGTAGGCCTAGAAATTAATGTCATTGTCTTCCTTTTGACATCTTCCGTTTGCTCAGAGATTTTCTTGGTTCGAGCCATCGATTCGAAGTTCAAATCAAGAAGAAGGTTGATCTAAAGAGGAATTAGAGGTGCGAGAAGACAAGAGCATAGGTATATCAGTGAAAAAGAAACAAAGTCAGGACTCAGGAATAAATGCCAAAAGCTCAAAGCTATTATTTCAAAATGCTGCCCTAATTGTCAAACTGATCATGTCCAAGAAAATTGACGGCATAAATACATGATTGACCTAGATTTATGCCAATCACATGCGAGGGGCATGTATTGGTATTAATTAAACTTTTCTTGGTTTATAAAGAGAGCACAATAAAGTGTCGCAATAGGGAGTGTACAATTGTGAAGAAAAAAAATTTGATATGGCAACCTTTGTGACAGTTTTTAAAACCAAAAGTAGCACTTGAACTTTCTTTCTCAAAATGGTTTATTTTGTAATACTCTGTGTTAACGTATATTATGTTATGGGCTTTAGGCCCAGTTAGATTACTTGTATAGCACACTTGTACTTGTACTACACTTTACTTGTACCGCACACATATGCCTCCTATATAAAGGTACAGATGTATATTCTTTGATTGAGAAATACAATACAAATCATTCAGTATTTCTAACATGGTATCAGAGCCACTGCTCTGACATTTTCTTAGTAGTCTTGTCTTTATTAGTGTGACTCCCTTTTCAACATTGCTTCCGCCATCACAACAGCTGCCGCAGCCTCTCACCGTTGAACCTCCGACGTCATCCAGCCGTCATCCTTGGGTTCCGGTCCTGCAGCCGCCGTCGTTAAGGAGTTTCACACTGCACAGACCACTGCCATTTGCATCACCGCTGCAAATATTGCTCCGATTACGTTTGTGAAGGTACCATTGAGATCGTCTTACGCCGATCTACACACTCGTGGAATCCTCGACCCCATCGGAGACTGCACGTGCCCCCACGCGCCGTTCAAAGGTTCTGTTCTGTTGATCACGCGCCCCACGCGCCACTGCACATCTGGGTTTTCTCTCACGCGCCGTAACTTCAGGTCACGCACCCCTCACACGCCTTCACGCGCTCTCACGCGCCTCCACGCACCTCAACCCTCTCGCTGACGTCATTGCTGACGTCATCCACGTCAGCCCTTGTTGCGCCGTTGCTGACATCACTTGCTTGCGTCAGTCGTTGACGTCATCCTTTGACTCTGGGGGTTTGACCGTTGACTTTTCAAGTTTGATCGTTGCCTTTAACCGTTGACTTTCTCTAGGGTTGACTTTTTCAGTCAAGGTTCTCCTTACCCAGTTTTTCGTGTAGATTTCATTTTTGCAGTATGTTTTTTGCATATTGTATCTCTAAATGGATAAAAATGATGTTTTTCTTCCTCGCCCCATCAATACTGTGTTGGAGGGGAATAAGAATTACTTATCTTGGTCTCAAGCTATGCGCAGTTTTCTTAAGGGTCGCATGCTCTGGCATTTTTGTACTGGTGCAATCACTATTCCTGTCAAGGGAGCCGATGAAGAAGATGTTGTCTTCCTTGGTCGCATGATTGAATGGGATAGTTACAACCACATGATCCTCACATGGATTCGGATTCCCTCCATCTCCAATCTGTTGGGCAGCTTTGATGATGCAAAATCAGCATGGGATATGTTGGCCAAAAGGTACTCCACTACTCACGGATCCATGAAATATCAGTTAGTGGTTGAATTGCATCAACTCAAGCAAGAACTAGGGCAGTCCATCAATGACTACTATGATCAGCTTCGCTTCATTTGAGACCAAATTGACCTTTCTGATCCAACTTGGGCATGCTCAAAGGATGCTCAACAATATGCTACCATTAGAGATGAATTTTGCCTCTATGAATTCCTGATGTCACTTCACAAGGACTTTGAGCCCATTCGAGGTCAGTTTCTAAATCACAGTCCTGCTCCCTCTCTTGATACTGTTGTGAACGAGTTGGTTAGAGAAGAAGCTCGTCTTGCAACCCTTCAAGCCCAGAATAAGTTCAATGTTTTGGCTATTACTCCTTCTGCTCCACTCATAAAGCAATCTCAGCAATCAGGTGATTCCTCTGGCTCTAGCAATCGTTGCAAACAAACCAACAAAAAGTTCTGCAACTATTGCAAGCGTCCTGGCTACACCATTGAGACTTGTTACCGTCGCAACAAATCTACTGCTACTGTTGCTAATACTGAGCCTACTCCGACAATGGCTTCCATTTTAGCTGAGTCCCAGTCTTCTAGATCCACTATCAACCTCTCCCCCACTGAACTACAGGAGATCATAGCTCAGGCTGTTCATATGGCTGGTAATGCATCTCTTTCCACTGCTCTCTCAGTTCTACCCGGTAAGTCTCAAACTTGGCTTTTTGATTCTGCCTGCTGCAACCACATGACACCTCACTCGTCCTTATTCTCCAAACTTGACCCTGCACCACATCCTCTAAATATTCATATAGCTGATGGTTCCACCATGCATGGAAATAGTCTAGGTTTTGTTTCAACCTCCAACCTCTCTGTTCCTGGAGTCTTCCATGTACCTGACCTATCCTATAATTTGTGCTCTGTGGGACAATTAGCTGAACTAGGTTATCGCCTTATTTTTTACTATTCTGGGTGTATTGTGTAGGATCTGAGGACGGGACAGGAGCTTAGGACCGGTCCTAGAGTTGGGCGTATGTTTCCCGTGGACAATCTTCATCTTCCACCTGTTGCTCCTGTTTTTGTTGTTGTTGCAGCTACTGCAGTTTCTTCCTTACCTTCTCTCGCACTTTGGCATTCTCGTCTTGGTCATGTACCATCTTCTCGGGTACAACAGTTAGCTTCTAAGGGTCTGTTGGGTTTTGTGTCCAAAGACAATTTTGATTGTACTTCATGTCAGTTAGGAAAACAGCTAGCTTTGCCTTTTAATAACAATGAATCCATTTCTAATAGTATTTTTGAGTTAATTCATTCTGATGTTTGGGGACCTTCTCCTGTTGCTAGTATTGGTGGATCTCGATATTTTGTTGTTTTTATTGATGATTATTCTCGTTATAGTTGGATTTTTCCTATGAAATCTCATTCTGAAATTTTACCAATATACAGCAACTTTGGAAAAATGGTTGAAACACAATTCTCCAAACGTATCAAAACTTTTCGATCTGATAATGCTCTTGAATATACTCAATATGTGTTTCAAGTTCTGTTACATTCCTATAGCACTGTACATCATCTAACTTGCCCAGGTACCTCTCAGCAAAATGGTCGAGCTGAAAGAAAACTTCATCATATTCTTGACACTGTTCGTGCTTTTCTTCTTTCTGCCAAAGTTCCTGCCCCATTTTGGGGTGAAGCTGCTCTTCATGCTGTTCATGCGATTAATCGCATTCCAAGCGCTATCATCCATAATCAGACTCCGTATGAGCGTCTCTTTGGGTCACCCCTGACTATCATCACCTTCGCTCCTTTGGATCTGCTTGTTTCGTTCTTCTTCAGCCTCATGAGCACAACAAACTTGATCCTCAATCTAGACTTTGTTGTTTCCTTGGTTATGGCGAAACTAAAAAAGGGTATAGGTGTTATGATCCTGTCTCTCATCGTCTTCGTGTTTCTTGTAATGTTGTCTTTTGGGAACACCGATTGTTTGTTGAACTCTCTCACTTTTATTCTTCCCTGACTACCTCCTCCATTTTAGAAATCTTTCCAGATGAGTCTCTTGTTCCTTCTACAAATACTTTTGATCCTCCTTTGGACTTCTCTCCAGATATTTTTGATGCTTCTCCTAGACAGGTTGAAGATGAACAGGTTAATGACGAGCTACCCCACCTTGAGCCTGGGTCCCCTGCTCCTGCTCTGCCTGAAGATCCTACACAAGATATTCCACCTCGCCACTCAACCCGAGTAAGATCCATTCCTACACATTTACTTGACTATCATTGTTACACTGCCCTTGCTACACTTCATGAGCCTCAAACCTATCGTGAGGCCTCCACTAACCCTTTATGGCAGATTGCAATGAAAGAGGAACTTGATGCATTAACCAAAAACTATACTTGGGATCTGGTCACTCTCCCTCCTAGACAGTCTGTGGTTGGTTGTAAGTGGATGTATAAGATCAAGACTTGCTCTGATGGGTCCATTGAGCACTACAAGGCTCGTCTTGTTGCAAAAAGTTTTACATAGGAGTATGGGATTGATTATGAAGAGACCTTTGCTCCAGTTGCTCGTATCTCATCTGTTCGTGCCCTCTTAGCTGTTGCTACTGCTAGTAAATGGGATCTTTTTCAGATGGATGTTAAAAATGCTTTCCTTAATAGGGATCTGAGTGAAGAAGTCTATATGCAACCTCCTCCTGGTCTCTCTGTTGAATCAAACAAGGTTTGTCATCTTCGACGTGCACTTTATGGTCTTAAACAAGCTCCACGAGCTTGGTTTGCCAAGTTCAGCTCCACTATCTTTCGCTTGGGTTAAACTGCCAGTCCGTATGATTCTGCCTTATTTCTTCGTCGTACTGATAAAGGCACTATTTTGCTTCTTCTATATGTGGATGATATGATCATAACTGATGATGACCTCAGTGGCATTTAAGACCTCAAGGATTTTCTCAGTCAGCAGTTTGAGATGAAAGATCTTGGACATCTCAGCTATTTCTTGGGTCTTGAAATTACTCATTCCACAGATGGTCTTTATATTACTCAAGCCAAGTATGCTTCTGACCTTTTGTCTCGAGTTGGACTCACTGACAGCAAGACTGTTGACACTCCAGTTGAACTTAATGCGCATTTGACACCCTCGGGGGGGAAACCATTGTCTAATCCTTCTTTTTACAGACGCTTGGTTGGCAGCCTAGTTTATCTCACAGTTACTCGTCCAGACATCTTCTATGCTGTTCATCAGGTGAGCCAGTATCTGTTTGCTCCACGGTCAACTCACTATGCTGCTGTTCTACGCATTCTTCAATACCTGAAGGGCACTCTCTTCCATGGCCTTTTCTACTCAGCTCAGTCTCCTCTTATACTCCGTGCATTCTCTAATGCTGATTGGGCAGGGGATCCCACTGATCGCAAGTCCACTACAGGTTACTGCTTTCTCCTTGGTTCTTCTTTGATTTCTTAGCGAAGTAAGAAACAAACTTTTGTGGCCCGCTCCAGTACTGAAGCAGAATATCGTGCCCTTGCTGATACCACATTTGAGCTCCTTTGGCTACGATGGCTTCTTAAGGATTTGGGTGTGTCCACATCCTCTGCTACTCCCCTTTATTGTGACAACCAGAGTGCCATTCATATTGCTCACAATGATGTCTTCCATGAACGGACCAAACACATCGAGATTGATTGTCATTTTATCCGTTATCATCTTGTCCATGATGCTCTCAAGCTTTTCTCCGTCTCCTCCAAAGATCAACTTGTAGATATCTTCACCAAGTCACTTCCTAAGGGACGCACTCGTGATTTGGTTGACAACCTCAAGCTGGTCTCACATCCACCTTGAGTTTGAGAGGGGCTGTTAACGTATATTATGTTATGGGCTTTAGGCCCAGCTAGATTACTTGTATAACACACTTGTACTTGTACTACACTTTACTTGTACCGCACACATATGCCTCCTATATAAAGGCACTGATGTATATTCTTTGATTGAGAAATACAATACAAATCATTCAGTATTTCTAACACTCTGGTTGTCCCTCATATAGTAGTTAAGGCTGTGTGGTGTTTTGCTAAACAGGCTGTGAAAACACCCTTGTATTATAGGTGGTACAATCCTGCTCTATGTAACATTGTATGAACTCTTCCTTTGTTTGGTATCAAAAAAAAAAAAAAAAAATCAACAAGTGTCATTTAAGTCCGACAGAAAAAGAAAAAGAAAGAAAAAAAAAAAAAAGAGGAGACAAGTGGAGGGAGTAACTAATAACTTATATAGTAACCGTTGAAACCTTGAGAATAAATAAGAGGCTTGGTTTTAAGAGAAATACACCACGAATAGTCTTAGTTGTTAGTCACATTTAATCTAAAATATGATTCCATTGAATCAACTTGGTGTTGGATTTGATTTGTTCCCTGTGAACCTTCAAAACATTAATTGTTTAAATGAATTAGACTTTGAATCTATTTTTTGTGGTCTAATTTACTTCTTTGAGATCCAATGTTATTAGAAATAACTCAGAATTCAATCCGGACGCTTGATAACTTAGAATTTTATTTACCTGCCTACATTTTTCATTGTTACTTGCATTTTCTTAAAAAAAAAAGTTGCTTAAGTGACGCATTTCCAAGCCCATACCTAATCTACGAAGTCAAATAATCTATCAATCCATTACTCTGAACTTCCGAAGCTTCAAATAAGGCATTGTTGAACTGCCTGAAATCAAATATGCAGTGACTTTATTTAGAAAAAAAATGTCTATGTTTAAACACACAAAGAAAAAGTATCAAATCTTTAGATTTGTGCAGTAGAAATAATTTCTAGAATTAAAATTCTAGAGTTTTAGCTAGTCATTAATGACGATGATGATATCACGACATGCTTTTTTTAAGAGAGAGAGAGAGAGAGAGGTGGGAGAAATTTGTTTTAAATATACAATGACAAGTGGTAATGGATTTTAATTTCCACATTTTATTTAGTTAGTAGGTGATGTGATAGTCTCTCATTAAAACAAAATGAAATTCCTTTTAAAAAAATACTGGAAGTAAGCCAAACTCAAATTTATAAAGTTTGGAATATAACAAAAATTCAAAAAAATAAAAATCACACCATTCTAAAATTAATGTAAGTTATGTTTGGGAACTTGGATTTGGATTTGGATTTGAAATTAATAGACTTGAAATCAAGGGATTTCAAATTCATAGATTTTAGGAGTTATTTCAAATCCAAGCATTTTAAAGGTTTAAAATCCCTGGTGAATTTGTCAAAACCAAATTCTTGACATTTTTTTAAACTTTTCAAACAAGTTATTTAGATTTTAATCACTCAAATCCAAATCCAAATGCTCAAATCATGTCATCCAAACACACATACATTTGGATGCCACGCGGAAAGATGCAAAAATTAAATTACTGGAATCCAAATGTTTAAACATTGGGATTCCATGTGGCATGTATACACACATATTTGATTCTTCAAGAGCCAAATTTCAAGCACACTGGTATTTCTGGTGTTTTAACAAACGAACTCTTTACGTATTTAATTTTGTTCAACTCATACATGTGGTAACTTTAAGCTATATTATATTACCGAATATTTTTTTATTGGATGTGAATTTTGACAAATCTACCATTGGATTACATTTTCTTCTTATACTCTTTATACTTTCAAAATTGCAAGATGATAAAAAAAATAAATGTCATTTAACAAATATTTAAATTTAAATTTTTTTTAAAACTAAGTATAAAAGATGAGTTTATGGATAAAATAGTAAACAAGGTTTGATTAGCACGAAATTTGACATACGTGTTTAAAACATAGTTAACATGTAATCCAATTATTCAACGGCCTGATTTTCAATATTCAAATCCAATAAAAAGTTATTAAGTGGAGTAAATATTAATTTAAATTATTATCAATACACTCCTTGATCTTCTGCCAAACTTGTAACGACTCAAGGAAAAGCGCTAGCCACATCTGCACTATACCTCAAAATGACTAGTCACAATTGAGGATCCTTGCAGTTATTAATAAAGCCCAATTCAACCCAGTAAATACCCGATGTGGGACTCATCACACACCCACACACATCACACAATCAATCAAATTGGGGCATCACAATCTCCCCCACTTAAATTCCTAACGTCCTCGTTAGGGCCCACTTTGTGGGGTAGTGTCTTCGAGCCCACATGGAGTTACCGGGCCGGCTCTGATACCATATGTAACGACCCAAGGAAAAGCGCTAGCCACATCTGCGCTATACCTCAAAAGGACTAGTCACAATTGAGGATCCTTGCAGTTATTAATAAAGCCCAGTTCAACCCAGTAAATACTCGATGTGGGACTCATCACACACCCACACACATCACACAATCAATCAAATTGGGGCATCACAATTTTTAAAACACTGTCACGACCCAAATCCATGGAACATGAATTGAGATACATGACTAACTTGCTGAACTTAGATAACTTAATAAACATAATTAATCCAAAATAAATTAAACTCCAAAGAAACAATGCTCTTAATAAGTAACCTCTTACAAAAATCTAAACTCCAGAAATTGGAAATAATCTCCAAAAACATGAATTACAAAATAAAGGTAACTAAAATTCTATAAGTCTTCAATTCATACTGAAGTCGCCTACAACTTCCATGCTCTACCTTGCACCTTACAAGCGACTCGAAGGTTCTATATTCTCAACTACACTTTAATCTGAAAAATGGTAATTGATGGGGTGAGCCACACATCTAGTAAGTAATTATACAGAATATACAACGGAATAGAGTCAAGCAAAGCACGAGTTTGATTTCACAATTTCACTCAAAATATCACATATAGTTTTCCAAACATATAGAGAACCACTTAATACATATATAATCAAATCTTAAAGTCATTCGAAAACACACACAGATAATTGATCAGAGCACATGTCACATATACACATCACATATTCTCACATACAATCCTGTGAGCGGATACCAACATCTAACCACTGCTGGTGAGGGATCACACATATTCTCACATACAATCCTGTGAGCGAATTTACACATTTATCTGATCAATTCTAAAAACATTCATTTTGAGTCACATATCACCAAACAAAATATATACAAAATAGAATAATTTTTTTAATATTAACAATTATTCCAAATAGAAAGGCATAGCGAATATCACAATATCGAATTGAATATAAATCAAAGGATGCTTGACTCTCTTAGGGAATGAATAAGAACTGAAGAGTTTATATAAATATTTTTACAATTCTTGAGTAAGTTTGAAAACCCAATTTGCTAAAGGAAACGTCTTAAATACCATTTGAAAAATAAGAATATGACTTTGAAATCACTTGGTTTTAAACAAACTTAAAGAACAAGAACCTTTTTAGAAAACTTACTTTGAACCTCAATTATTTTCGGAAAATAGTTTAGTTTTAGAAATCATCTTTTAAATGAGATTTGGACATTCAAAACATTATTTCAAATTCGAAGTTTCTCTTTAAAACATTGTCTAAAAGTCGAAGTTTCTCTTTCAATGATGTAAAAATAATGCTTTTGATAAACTTTAGAAAACGTAAACTTTAAAAACATAACTTTTGAAAACCTTTGACATCTAAGAACCTAAATGACAAAACTTGTGCATATTATGCATAATTACTTACAGCACTTGAATCACTCTGAAAGTCCAGCTGAAACAACCTCCAAAAAGCCTCAAAACACTCTTAAATAAGACCTATAATCAATCAAGAAATTCACTTAATATCCTCCACAAAATATAAATCTTATCGAATTTTACAAATTGACTCACTAAGATTATACTTTGTTGAACTACTTAATAACACAAATGCAAGGAATCTCTACCCAAAATGTTTCCTTGAATTTATCAAACCTTAGAGGCAGTAACTAATATATTGTAAACTCAGGATTTGATATATGCCCCAACAGAAAGTAAACCCTTATACATTATTTAAGCTTTATAATCTTGACTTTTGTTCTAGAATACAAGCTGTAGGGACCCTAGGATTTAATATATATAGATATATATAACCCAAAGAAACGCAAAAGCCATGTACATGATCAAACTGTGTAACCCGTGGCTTTACTCTAGCAAGTTTTGTAAACCATGGCTTTATCTAGATACTCATAGTGGCTTTGTTCTTAAATGTAATCTGTGGCTTTATAATCCCAAAGTAAAAAAGACGTTAAGCCAATCTAATCTATATAACCACCAGAAAACGTAAAAGCCATGTTTTCCTTGAATTAGGATTTGCAATCTAGGAATTAATATGAATATAACCCAATGAAGAACGTAAAATCATCTACACGAATTAAGATTTATAGTGTAAACAATCCCCTTTTAAACAATCTACCCATCACTACCGATTCCATAATAAGATTCTAACTTTTAAATTCTTTGATTCTAACCAATGAAAAATCATACCTGGAATTCTTTGGTTGCCTCTTCAATTGTATGTGCTCTAAACTCCAAGGAAAAAAAACACCTCTTAGCCTCCTTAGTGATGAAACCCTAATTTATCTTTTCCTCCTTATATTTTAACGCATCAGAGATGTGGGCTTGGTGAGATAGTGGGGTGGAGTTTAAAACTCACTTGAGCTTATCTTTCTAGTCTCCAATAAGCCCATAAAATATCTTCCTCTTTTATTTATTTATTTATTATTTTAATTGCCTCACTAAATTGTATGCACTAAAGCTTTGATTTCCTCACTTATTTGTAGCACCACAAAATTGTCTACTCCTATCTTACTGTGCACACACATATAGTACATCAACTCTAAATTAAAATGATAAGGTACGGTGATAATCATAAAAACAAAAATTGGGGTATTACAAAACTACAAGCGGTCGAATTGTAATTTATATTAAAGCATTTCTAAGTAACAAACGACAGTAATCTCACCTAAAAAAAAAAAAAAAACGACAGTAATCTAATCAACTTAAAGAGGGAATTAGTAGTTCAAAAGTGGAATTTTAGGCTGTGTTTGTTTTGGCTTCAAATCACTTCCGGAAATACTTTTCCGTAAATTGGGGTGTTTGGGTGCGCAAGAAAAATTGGATCAAATGGAAAATCATTTCCGTTGACTGTAAAATATGCCTTCTAACCCTGTAAAACCATTTTCATTTGTATTTTACCTTCAAATGAATTCCGCCCCAGGAAAATAGAAGAGAGAGAGAGAGAAACAGCAAGCCCGATCCAGCACTAGCGAGATTGCATCCCAGCACCGGCGAGATTGCACCCAAGCTCAATCCACCCATGCCAAGCCCAATCGTCTCCACCCAAGCCCGATCCACCCATGCCAAGCCCGATTGTCTCCACCCAAGCCCGATCGTCTCCACCCAAGCCCAATCTCGTCCTCGACCCACCCAAGACCAAGCTTGTTCTTGACACACCGGTGAAGCCTAGATCGTCGTCCTCAACCCACAGCCCCGCCGTCGTGCATGCAACCACGATTTGGGTCAGATCATCTACTCACGATCTCGTTGCCGCCGCCGCCTCTAGATCGACCCACCCATGACCGATCGCCTCTATCTCTTTCTCGATCTACCTCTCTTTTTTCCTCAATCACTCACTCTTTCTTCCTCCCTCTCTCAGTTTGACCGAGGATATGATCAATGGTTTTTTATTTTGAGTTTTGTTTTTTTAAGTTTATATATTAAAATTTTCTATTATAAAATTTGTTTGGGAGCTGAGAAAATGTGAAAAATTTGTAGAAAATAAGCATTTTCAGAATGAAACCAAACACTTGAAAATATTTTTCAAAGTAATTTTCATAATGCAACTAAACACTTGAAAATATTTTTCTTTCCCGAAAATAGTATTTCCGAAAAATATTTATTTTCCAAAAAATATTTTACATTGAACCAAACACAGCCTTAATTGCAACTCATCACGTCAAAGATACAAGACTGATGCAACATTGTGAATCACTTTTTGTATACGTCGTGAAAAAACGTTTAACGTGGCTCGTTTTGATTTGAATGTCACCAATGTAATACTCTTGTGACTGTTTGTTTGTCTGTTTTTTTTCTTTTTCAAACCTTTTTCTCTTTTCATAGCTGTGAAAATTAACCAGATAAAAACTTACAGTTAAAATTGAAAGTTGACAAGATTCAGCAAAAATTGAAAGTTGAAAGTTGATAAGAAAGATGGAGTACAACGCTCCCTAAAGCACTTACGTAACACATTCCAATGGTGTGCATTTATGTTTGTCTTTTTTCCTTTTGACAATAAGATTCCTTACATAATCTTTGAATTCCACCTCCCCTTATATAAGTTAAGTTATTTCTGTATTTTGTTGTCTGAATTATAGCTTAAAGCTCAATTTTAAGCTGCTCCAATCCCGTGTATTACTATTACGAGCTTATCTAAAACTTAAAACTTTATTTTCATTGAAAAGTCTTACATCAAACTCATTAAATAATCTTCTTTTTGTCATTTCGCTTCTCATTTAGAATATGGTATTTGTAATGGACCTATAGATGTAATTTTGATCATAATTACAAAAATGGTTAGGTGAAATTAACTCATCGGAGTTGCATAAGTAGTAATAAAAAGTTTGTTGGGATTTACTGGATTTTATCGATTCAATTACCCAATTAAATAATTGGACTAGTTAGATAAAACATAAAGTTTCATTGAGTTACCGGTACTAACCAAGTCAATCTGAATTTTTTTAATAAGTATTGGACTAAATTACAATTTGGACTTCTAAAATTTGGGTAATTTTAATTTTTTCCTCTAAAGTTTCAGAATTGGATACATGACCCTAACATTACTTATCGTTTGAATTTAAATCCGTCCACTAATGCACCGTGTGATGGAGTGTCAGTTAAGTATTAACTAAGCTCAAAATATTGTTTTGTCATTCAAACTATGTTGTTTGTTTTAAACCCTATTAAAGCCATATTAGTTATTATTTTGACTAAATTGCAATTTATACACTTAAAGTTTTGAGAAATTTTGATTTTACTTACTAAAGTTTCAAATTTTGAATTCATAAAATTATGTCGCTTTAATTTAAATCCAAACAATATGTAACATTAGAGTTACAAATCCAAAATTTAAAACTTTAATGGACAAAATAAAAATAAGGGTGTAAATTGCAAATTTTTTTTTTTTTTTGGTTGATGAAGGGGTAAATTGCAATTTAAACTTAACAATTTTCTTACTTGCTGATTGCAGCGCGTGGGTTTATGCAGGTCATTGTTAAGCTAAAAATGGCGGCGACGGTGAAGGTTGATTTACCGATTTAAATTTTTTCACTTTTAAAGCTGATGATTCAGACTTCACTTCAGTGAACTTTTTTGTCATTTTTGGAAAAAAAGGAGTGTGCTCTTTCTAAGTTCAATTTGTTTCGTTCTTCCTTACCGGGTCTATCGGCCCAAGACGCAATATTAACTTAACTACAGCTTGGATCTGGTGGCTCAAACACTGAGCCCAGTGGTTCCTATAGTGCTTTAACTTAAGCCTGTTGCTCACTTCAAAAAGGTGAAAAAGATAAAGCTTGTTGCTCAAGTTATGATTAATCATTAATATGGATTTTGACGTGTACATTGAAATCTAGTGACATAATGTAACCTAATAAGTTCTTATAAGATCTAGTGTATTAGAGCATCCGCATCAGTCAATCTAAAATTTTCTGTCTATTTTACATTAAGAACCTATTTTTTCTATTTGATACAAGCAATTTACAAAAATACCCACATCAGATCATCTATTATATATTATGTTTTCTTTAAATAATCATTTATTATTATTATTTTATTATTTAACTTACCCACCTACCCACTACCCACAATATCCACCACACACGGTCTCTCTCTCTATTTTTCTCATTTTTCAAAACAACACTCTCTCTTCTCCATGGCCCAACCTTCTCCTCTCTAACTCTAAAACTCTTTTTCTCTACTCTCATTAGTTTAAAAATGAGGCTCTGCTCTTAGAGAGGCCGCGACGTTTTGAGGGTGGTTGCCTTTCTCTGAATGCTGCCGGAGCCGATGATTATCTTATCTAGCCTTTGTTACCAAACTGCCCTCCTCACACACACACACACACACACAAAACTCTTTTTCTCTCACAATCAACCATAGCCAGAGCTCACCTTAAGCTCCGTCCAAGGCCGAGAGCCCCAAATCCTTCGCCATGCCATCACTGGTGGCAGCAAAGATTAGCTACAACACCGCCACAAACAGTGGTCCAAATCTTCACTCTCTCATGGCAGCAGCGAACACTCCACCCAAGCTTCAATGGCAGCGGCAACAGCAGCTTCGGCGTGAGTTTTTGTTTGATTTTTTATTGATTTTGGGTTCCATTTTTTGTTGATTTTTAGTTTGATTTTCCATTGATTTTTTGGTTGGATTATTATGTGTTGTAATGGTGGTGGTGGGGTGGTGCTGGATTGTGGTGGTGGGTGGATGGTTGATCGGCTATGCTCTCTTTAGATGAAGAGAGGGAAAAGGAGAGAGAGAGTGAAATGAGAAAGAAGAGAGAGCTCTGATCGGTGAGAGAGAAAATAAAATAAAATATTGATTTGCAAAGTTACAGTAGTAACTATGTATATTTACACGGTTACTGTAGCAGATTTGTAAATATACACACTTATGGACCCACTGATGTGGGCTGTTTTTGAACAAAAATGTGTAAATTTGAGCACTTTTTCTATTATACACACTTATGCACCCACTGATGCAATTGCTCTTAGTGTTGGTATGATTACACCTATGTAAAGTGGCCTTATAAGTTTGTTACTAAAAATACATTTGTTGATTCTTAAAATAAAATAAAACATTTGTTGAATTAATCAATCAACTAATAGGAAACAAATTATATTTTTATTTAGAAACATTATTGCGAAGCCTCTTTCTCTTTTTTTTTTTTTTTTTTTTTTTTTTCCTTCACCTTTTTTGTCTCAATATTTTGGATCTACTTTCATTTTGGTCCCCAAAATTTTTAGAATTCAATTTAGACCTTATATTTTTTAACTTGCAGTAAATTTAATTTCTGTCATTATCTCTTGAAAACAATTAATCCTCTATTTTTGGCTTTGAGCAAAGTATGAAAGAAAGACCAACGACTTCCTTTTTCAATTTCACCAATTAGGTCCTGCCTCTTTCCCTTGAACCATGCTTTTTTCACTAAGTGAGTTTTTTGTTTCGTGCAAAAGAACTCATCTCCTCTTTAGGGTTTCAAAAAGATTGCACTGTTTTTATACTATTCAAGGTCACAAGATTACTTTTTATGGAAAATAAGGGATCTTTACTTTTGCATTTTGTTCTATTTTACGATGTTGTTATTATTGTTAGAATCGAGCTATGGGTTCCATTGGTTGCGGCTGCAACTATGGTGACCAATGGTTTCTTTTCGACCATAGAGCAGTCCTTGTCGGTGGTGCTAGTGCCACTGTGGGAGTTGTTGGTCAAGCCATTTTTGAAAAGTAAAGGTTTGGGGATATTGACGGAAAAGATGAATTGTCATCAAGGGTATTTTAGGGAAAATTTGTTGGAGGGGTTTTGATCTAAGATTAGGGATTTGGAGCGAGGAGGTGGTGGTGGTTGGTTTTGGTGGTAGTAGGAAGGAGTCTAGGGTTTCTAGTAGAGGAAAACGAGGTTTTAGGGGGTTTGATTTGCACTTCATTGTGGTATCATGCTTCCATGTTTTTCATTGTCTATTTATTTGTCTCCTTCTAAATTGTGAATCTCCAATCTTCGTTTATATTGGTTGATTTGGGTTTGGTGGTGGTAGATCTAGGTTTGGATGCGGGTATATTAGTTGATCTAGGTTTCTTTTTGGTTACCAAGAAGCTATAAGAAAATTAAAAAATGAAAATGAAAAAAAAGAAAAAAAAAAAAATGTTATGTCCAAAATATCTTCACAGCAAATCCTAAGTTGCAGGTTATTATGGATTGTTATTGGTGGGGCAAAAAGTTTCATTTAAGTGGTAGATTAAAATTATTACCAATAACAACTAATTACCTATGATTTGTTATGAAAGTGCTGTAAAAATATTGTAGAAGTAGCACTTCTAAAAAAAATTGAAAAAAGAAAAAAGAAAAATATTTTTAAATGTTGATGTGTTTTTTCCCCATCTAATGTATGGCCACTAAAATTTAGGTAAGTCAACGTCACGTGTAATCTTTTAATATTAAGTGAGCTAGCTAGTAGTTTAGTTCGTGAGAAAATATATCATGTATTCGGTATATGTTTCCTCACTCTTTGTAAGTGAGATGATGACAATAATTAAATTGACTACAAGTTTGAAAATTTAAGGACTAAATTAAATGTTGAGAAAATTTAGGGACCAAATTGAAAGTAGGCCCAAAATATAGTAACGAAAATGGTATTTTTGCCTTAAAGAATATATATATATATACACACACACACATAGATATATATATATATATATATATACACACATAGATATATATATGTGTGTGTGTATATATATATGTATATATATATATATATAAACACACATATATATATATTTATATTTATATTTATATACTTCCTTTATGTGATTTTTTTATTTAAAAATTTTTATTTGAAGAATATTGAGAGTTGAATATTACGAAATTATTAGTAAATAGTAATACATTATAAGTTTTTTTTTTTTTTTTGAATTTGTAAGCATTAGAATTTAATACTTATTCTGCTTTTGAGTTTAGTTAATATAGTACTACACCATATATATATTGTACGTACATAGTTTCTAATAAAACTCGTTTTTACTGCACAAAACAAAAATACTCTTAAAAACACACATATTCTAGTTATTAAGCAATTAAAAGTTTTTTGTATTATACTTATAAAAAATATTTCAAAATAATTGAATTTCAACATTTTATTATTTATCACTATTTAATTATGATATTAGTTTCTTTACATTGAGAAAAAATATTTAAAAGAAAAGTAAACATAATATTATCTTGCTGAAGCCATTTTCCTTGTATAGGCAATAAAACTCTAAGCAGTTTATTACTTTATTGGACTCGGAGATTTATATATCTCACATTGAAGTAGCCGATCATACCTCCCATGAAGAGATACTGTATTTAAAAGCTTTCTGCGCAGCTGTTAATAGTTAGTATCAGTAGCTTTTCAACGCGACAAAATGTCCGAGTTGAAGACATTGAAAGCTAGAAAGACTATCACTTTGTCTGAGTCTTGCTTCCCATTTTCTCACTACATACTACATTTTCTATCTCATTTCTGTCATGGATCATTCTTTTCTTTTGGACGACATTGGCGTGTTGGACTTTAAGCTTTGCTGGGATAAAAACTAGCAGCAAATGACACGTAACGAAACTAGGATTTCGAGTTAGGGGAACTGAAGTGTAAAAATAAAATAAAATCATAAAAATTCAAAGGGTAGTGTTAATGAGCATTGTAAGGTGCTCGTTAAGAAAGACCTTTATGTCAATTTATTTTGCTTTATGTTAGATTTTTGACTAATTTTATAGGATATAAAGCCAATAAAGTTGATTTTTTTAGTTTCATTTGTCAGTTCAATACTATTTTCAATCATCTTATCAATTTATACCAATTTTTTATTAGGTAGATCCCACAATAAATCATCTTTAACAAGTACCTTACGGTCCCGTTAACATTTCCCCAATTGAAATAAGCATATATTTAGAATGAACAAAAATTGACTGATTATGTGGTATTTGATTTTTTTTTTCTTTTTGAATTTTTTGTCAATTTTGAAATAAAATGTGGGTTGATATGTGGCGCTTGGGCTAATTTGTGATGTTTTTTGGGCTGATTTGTGAAAGGAGGATCAAATTTTATTTTCCCTAGTCTCAATTTGAATTAGACCCTAATATATTTATGAAAAAAAAAATTTGCAACTTAGTGGGCCCATCTCCCTTGGGCCCTAGTGTGACTATGTCTATGATCCTCCCTTTTAAAATTGATATATCAATTTTTTGTAAGGATTAGGTCTAATGTTTAGTTGCACTAGATCCATCTGGATGATATATATTTGTTAAGGTAAAAGATGTTACATGAACAATTTAAGCAAAATTACTATCTGTACTTTTTCTTTTAATTTCTAATTAGGTAAATAGTAGGGAGAATAGAGGGTGAGATTGGAACCTCAAACAATAGGTATCAGTATCACATAAGGTTTCAGTACCACTATGTTCTCTACTCTATTTTCTCTTATTTTTCAAATCTACTCTGATACTGATAAAGGGACTCTACTGGGTACTTGCAAAGGGACTCTACTGGGTATTTGCTTCCTCAAACAATATGCTCTTGTAAACACCCCTTTAATGTTTAAATCTCCTCGCTGGCCGTTCTAATATTCAAATTTGTCGGCTGTTCTTACGTTCAAATGGGACAAGTTTTCTTTTTAAATTAGTTTGGAAAGAAACTTTTCAAACTCGTCATATATTTTTTTTATTTGATGAAAAATTTGAAAATCTAATCGTTGAATTTCATGTTTTTTATGTTTTTAACACGCATTTCAAATTTTGTACAAAACATATATTATTTACTTTTCAATTAATAAACTTATTTTTTTATGCATAATTTTAGATCACAAAACTTGAAATTTAAATATTTTAATTATGACATAGCTATTGATTTTTGATCTTTTTTAAAATTTTACAAATATGAAAGATATAATAAGAAAACGCAATCCAATAGTTAAATTTTCAAATTCACATTCAATAAAAATAAAAGAAATTTGAAGGTTTGGGGAGAAACATTTTCCTTTCAAATGCGGCAATGAATGATTCACATAATGACAATATCAACTAACTGGTCTTATCATGTGCTTGTAAAAGTGGTCCCAGTTAGATTATTATCCTATACTCTCATGTGGGTGTACGACTATGTCACTAGGAATTTCATTGACCATAAGTTATAACATATTAACCTTACCATTCAACTCACCTAGCTAGTGTGGTTTTGGCCTTGTAGGCTGATATGGTTAGTTTCACGTGCAGATGTACGAGCTCTCAAAAGTTGATTGACATGTAACATCTCAGTTTGTTCATGCTTGATTTCATAAAGCTCTACTCAATATTTTGTTCTCTTATATTATGTTTGGTTAGAAGGCATGAGTGAGAAGGGAAGAGAATAGATTCAAATTCCTTTGTTTAGTTAAAAGGAAAATGAGGAGAGAAAGAAAGAGGGAAGAGAAATGCTACTCTAGTTTAATCTAACTATCTTTTTTTTTTTTGATAAGAAATACTTGCATTTTATTAAGTTGCGAAAAAATACATAGCATCTTGAGAAACTGAAGATGTGAGGAAAGGTGGACACTCTTTCATCCAAGTTACAAATGAGTCAATATTCTTTGCAAAAGTTGCTAAAGTATGAGTTGGTCTATTTCCCTGTCTCCCCACGTGTGATGATTGGAAAGTATGAAACTCATGAAGTCTAGAACAAAAACCTAAGACCATGGTAGAGATAGAGACTGGGGCATTAGTGGGGCTCTCCATAGCATGACAAACTGTTAAGGACATATTTTATGTAATTGGCTAATCCTTTGACAAAACGCACTTTACTTGTATTTGGGTAGATCTAGGATGTGTTTAATACTTCAAGAAACATGTTGTTTAAGTCTAGTATTAAAGCCATGAAGATTGGATCAAGAAACAAGTGAAGAAAAGTTGTTCATTAAAACTGGATAGATAGCTCGACACCTGCGAACAGATAGCTCGACATCTCTCGACAGCTGGCTATCTATCGAGCTTCTTCAGCTTTTTCTTATCGCAATCCCGACAGCTTCTCGACAGCTGGTGGATTGATCGAAAAAGCTTCTGTCCCCTCAACACCTCCCGATCTATCAAGGTTACGGGAATTCAGATTTCCAGATCTGATTTTTGGGCCAGGCTTTTGTATTTGTGTAGGGTTTCTTTTCTCACAACCCTAAACCTATATAAAGCTTATTTTAGAGGCTGTCACATAAGAGAATAACAAGGAGAACAAATGCAAAAGGTGACTGATGCCTTATTATCTTTGAAAGAAGCTACTGCGTCTTTGCGCCTTAGGGTTTTGTAACCAAGTGCTTCTTGATCTTCATTGTTGATGAAGTGAAGAACTTTGCAGCCAATAATCTTCTTCTAGTTGGTGATTGAAGTCGCGTACTGGGATCCGCGCAATTGGTTAGTCACGTACTGGGATTCGTGCATCAAAGGGTGGCGTTCATATATTGAAGAGTTTAGAGGTTCTGAAGCGGTAGAAGGTTTCTGCTGTGAGTTCATCTATGAGGATTGTAAAGTCTAGGGACAAAGGTTTTGTACTAGATCTGAAACTTTTTTTCATTATAGTGGATTGCTTTTCGGGAAGGTTTCTCCCTAGATTTTTTACTGTGAAACTGGTTGGTTTCATTGGTTTTCCTAGGTCATCATATCTTGTCTTATATACTTTTCCGCTGCATGATTTTGACATGATATTGATGTTTGTTTGTTTGTTTTAACAAGTTTTATTCATAATAAATCTAATTAACAATTTGGATTTAAAACTTGTTAATTCTATCAACCGAGGTCTAAATTTCCCAACAAGTGGTATCAGAGCACTTGTCCCAACAAGTGGTATCAGAGCACTTGTCCCAACACAAACCGTAGTGGAGTTTGACTCGAAAATGACATCTCTGACCCCTATGTCCCATGCAAAAATAGTGGCTTCATCCATTGCCTTTGCTTCTGCTTCTAAGGGATCCAACAGCAAAGGGAGGCATTTGCTTAAGGCGGCGATGACAGACCCAACGTGATCTCGAATGATCACACCGACGCCAATCATGCCGAGCTGGGAGAAGACTGCACCATCCACGTTAACCTTATACCAGGGAAACGCAGGTGGGACCCAACGGCCATCCATGGCTTCCTTAAACTGAGTGGGCCGTAGGTGAGCAAGCTGGTAGTCTTGCAGTGTGGAGCAAGCTCGCCGCAGAATTTCTTGCAGAGATTGTCATGCTTCCCCCAGTCGAATTTTGTTTCGGCTGAACCATGCACTCCATGCTGTTGTGACAACTAGTTTGATAAATGCGGTGTCCGTGTGTTGTTTGAAGAGTAGATACCAGATGAGGTCCATGAAAGTCCTATGATTGATCCTGTTTCTCTCCAGTGGTATATCCGAGAGGTTCCAAACCTCCTTAGCAACAGTGCACTCCTAAAATAAATGTCCGACCGTTTCTGGTGCTAAGGCATAAGCTTCACAGGTGGGGTCGTCGATCACACGTCTATGGTAGAGGTTGGCTTTAGTGGGGAGTATGTTATTGCATACTTTCCACATAAAGATTTTTATCTTGTTGGGGATGTGGAGGTTCCAAATATGGCACCAAAATCGGTTTTGTTCAGTGCCGTGAGATGTTTCGACCGAAGCGGAAGTCTAGGTGATGGATCTCGTTACTTTGTTTGCACTGTTGACAGTGCAGCGCCCCCTTAGAGTGAAAGCCCAAATTATGCGATCCTTCGGCTTGTGGCGGCTTAGAGGAATGCTAAGGATGGATAAGGCATCTACATGGAGAAAAATCTGGTTGATCAAATTGAGATTCCAATCCCCACTGTCTTGGTCCATGAGAGAGTCCACAGTTGTATTTATAGGTAGTAAGGTCGAGGGTGTTAGGACTCAGAAAGTGGAGGGTCTTGGCAGCCAGCGATCAGTCCACACTCCAATGGATTTACCGTTTCCTACCTGTCAACGGTAGCTCGATTGCACAATAGATTGAGAGGACAAAATACTTCGCCATGCAAACGATGGTTTTGTGCCCAACTCAGCATGTAGGAAATTTGTATTTGGAAAAAAATGGGCTTTAAGTACTCTATGAACCAATGAGTTGGAGTTCATCTGTAATCACCATCCTTGTTTAGCTAAAAGAGCTAGGTTGAAAGCCTTGACATCACGGAAACCCAGTCCCCTTTTTTCCTTTGGTGTGCACATTTTTTCCCAGCTCAGCCATGCCATTTTATTTTTACCTTCCTTTTGGCCCCACCAAAATCTTTGAATCATCCCAGTCAATTCATTGCATAGTGAATCTGGAAGTTTGAAAACACTCATTGTGTATGTGGGAATGACTTGTGCAACTGCTTTGATGATAATTTCTTTACTTGTTTGGGAAAATAGTTTTTCTTTCTAGCTCGAGAGTTTGTTGTCAAGCTTTTCCTTTAAAGCTCTGAAGGTGTGTTTCTTTGATCTGCCTACTAAGGATGGTAGGCCCAAATAAGTCTTGTGCTATCTAATCACCTCTGCTCCAAAGCGATTTTTAATTTCTTCCTACGTGTCTAGTGGGGTGTTCTTGCTAAAGAAAAGAGCAGTCTTCTCCTTATTTAGCTGTTGGCCCGAGGCTTGCTCATATATAGTCAAAAGATGCTCAAGATGGCTGCATTGTTTCAGAGTTGCTTGGCAAAAACTGATGCTGTCATCAGCAAAGAATAGATGAGAGATGCTTGGTCCAAGTGGGCAAGCCGATACACCCCGAAGCTGACCAGCAGCTGCAGATTGATTTAGAAGAGCTGAGAGTCCCTCTGTACAGAAAAGAAACAAAAAAGAAGAGATAGGGTCCCTTTGTTTCAAACCCCTAGACGGGATTATGTGACCTCGAGGTTTCCCGTTAATCCTGACAGAATATGTAACAGAGGTAATACATTGCATCATAAGTTTCACCCATTTGTCATTGAAACCCATTTTTTTCATGATTTTCTCCAAGCATCCCCATTCAACACGATCAAAAGCCTTGCTCATATATAATTTTAAGGCCATCTCACCAACCTTACCACTTCTTTTTTGATTAAGGTGGTGGATAGTTTCAAAAGCAACAATAATATTGTCAGTGATGAGGCGGTCAAACATGAAATCACTCTGGTTTTCACTTACAATATGAGGCAGGAAACGCTTCAGTCTATTAGCAATGACTTTGGAGGTGAGTCTAGAAATGACATTACAAAGACTTATCGGTCTGTATTGAGTCACTTTTGTGGGATTTTTGGTCTTTGGAATGAGAACAATATGTGTGTCATTAAAATTTGGAGGAATAATACCCGAGTTCAAGAAATCTAGAACAGTTTTTGTGACACATTCACTAGTAAGAGACCAAAAATGTTGATAAAAGAGACGGGGCATACCATCGGGACTTGAAGATTTTTTGGGATGCATCTGTTTGAGAGCTTTGTGGACTTCTTCAACTGTGAAAGGCCAAGTAAGGGAGGTATTCATCTCTTTTGTGACCACAGGTTGGACCGCATCAACCAGGACAGATGTATCAATAGGCCCATTAGAGCGAAAGATGGCTTCAAAATATTCCAGAATGATGGCCTCAGTAGTGTGATCATCCTCTTGCCATTGCCTTGCTGCATCACAAATGCCCCGAATGGAGTTCCGATCTTTCTGATTAGATGCTTTTTGATGGAAGAAGGAAGTGTTCCAGTCACCATCAGTGATCCACAAATTGCGCGAGTGCTGGTGCCACATTGTATTTTCAGCATCTAGCCATTGGTTCAAAGTCGCTCGTACCTCTTGGATTTCAGTATCATTACGGGTAGGGTGTTGCTTTAGGATTTGAAGCTTTTGGTTTAGTTTCGCAATCTTATTTCCAACGTGGCCAAATTCAAGTTTATTCCAAATAGTCAGTCGGTCATAGCAGCTAGCGTGACAGTTGGTGATTGTAGCACCATTCGGTTTGTAAAGACCTTCGTGCCATGCCTCTTGGACGATATCAGCACACCATGGGTCTTGAAGCCACATGGCTTCAAAGCGAAAAAAGGGTCGGGAATGTGGTTAACTAGATCTAGAGTGTTGTAGCCAAATGGTAAGCATGGAGTGGTCCGAAGATGACATTGAAACATGATGGATAGAGGCATTGAGGAAGAGCAACTTCCATGTCGTGTTGGCCAGAGCTCGGTCCAGCCTGATATGAATACGGCCCTCAGCAGGGTGATTGCGAGACCATGTGAATGGAGAGCCAACGTATCCAAGGTCAATGAAATTACAATGGTGAATGGCGATGCGAAAACGATCCATTTGGCGGGCTGGTCGTAAGCAACCACTCGCTTTTTCGGACTGACTTGTAATCTCATTAAAATCACCAATGCAGAGCCAGGGAAGGTGATTTGTTTGTCTGAGAGATTCAAGGAGAGTCCAAGTTTCCTCACGCCTGCTAGTTTCGGGATGCCCGTAAAAACCTGTCAACCTTCAGCACATTCTTGTTTTTTCACAAAACACATGAGCATCAATAAACCAATGTGAAAATTTTTTGACATGTACCTTTGTGTCCGGTTTCCACAGAAGAGCTAAACTGCCACTTAGACCCTCACTAGAGACCACAAGACCCTGATTATAGTCCCAGTTCTGTTTCTTGGCATTCAACTGATTCGTGGAGAGTTTTGTCTCCATTAAGAAGACATAGATAGGAGCTTCTTTATTCCATGCTCTTTTAAGAGCGTTAACTGTGCGGGGGTTCCCAAACCCCCGACGGTGCCAACTTAGTACACTCATTGGACCCGGCGGTGCTGCCAAACAGCCACTGCCGATCCTAAATTGTCTGCCACAAAATTTTCCAAAGAACGTGGAACCTCCTCAAGTTTCTATTTCTTGTCAAGGGACGTTGCATGTGCATAGGACTATTGCTCATGCTTGTGTTTTGGTCCAACAAGAGGTGAGTTATTTTTTGGGTCCATGGCTTTTTCCTTGGGCTTGCGGTTTGGTCTAACAGGGGGGGAGGCATGTATCAAGTCCATTGTCTGTTTTGGAGACCCAATTCTCTTCCATGTTCCTTAAGTGGGGTCCAACTTCTTTTTCGGCCCATGAAAAGGCATGTGCATGTTATCTTGCACGTGTATGACTGGGGTGTCAATAAGGTGACTGTCACAAACCTGAGGTGGTGATGGGATTTGGTGCGCCTGGTCGGGGGAAAAAATCACGGAGTGGTCCATGCATGGGGTGGTTTCCTTTTGTGGTGAGGTTGACTGGGATGGGAAAAGGTAAATGTTTAAGGTAGTATCAATCTCCGTGATATGCATGTCGAAAAGATTTGTGTCAGCCAAGATTTCCTTATTTGTTGGGATAATGTGCGTGATTCTTTGCAGGAAAGTGGGTGGGTCCGTATTGGGGTGGGATATGGTTTGTATTGGAATATCGGTATCAGATGTAATTGGTGTTTGTATCGGGATGTCGTGGGTTATCGGGGTGGTGGAGTTTGTCGCCGTTGTAGTTCCGGTAGCGGTTGGCGATGGCATTGGGCAGGGGGGCCGCGGTGGTCCACTAGGGTGGTTGGGTTTTGGTGTGTGTTTACTGATGCCCACTTGGGACTGTTGGAGACTATTGATGGGGGCACGTAGCCACGCACCGTATTGTTGCTCCTCAATGCGTAGAGTTCCACCACTGTCGGACCAGAGAGTACAGTCCTTCTCGTCGTGGTTGAGGAGTCTGCACTAATGGAAGAATATCAGAAGCTTCTCATACTGGAAAGCCACCCACTGCGGTTCTGCTTCTTCGGTGTTCACCATTCTTCCCCTGCACAAGGGTTGGTTGATGTCGATTTGGATTCGCACCCTGAGGTAATAACCACGACGTTCTCCAGTAGAGGAAGCGTCAACTTGCTTGACATTGCCCAAGGTTTTTCCGATAGCTTTGGCGGTGGTCTTATTCATGCGGTGGAAGGGAAGATTATGCATCTGGACCCAAAAAGAGGCCTTATCAAAAGTAGCATCATCCATCGATTCCTCACATGTTGGTTTGTATAAGCCAATCAGATATTTGTCAAAGGTCCAAGGCCCCTACACCAGCAACTTCTGTGGATCGGTTTCATCGTCAAATATTATTAGCACAATGTTGAATCCCAAGTCACGCACCTCGAAGGTCTGAACCGAGTGCCACATACTTCGTAAAGTTCTAGTGAGGGCCTTTAGGTTGACCCTCCTTTTGGTGAAAAGTTTTGCGACGAGGATGCGGTTATTACTTTCAACTATGGGAGGGAGGTCTATGGTACGGTTTTCTTTCACTCTGAGGGACAATCGTGTCCACTGGTTCTCAAGGTCCTCCATTGCAAAGGAAAGAGCAATTGTCAAGAGGGAAAAAGAAAGAAAGTAAAGACTAGAGGATTACCGAGATTCCACCGGAGGGGAAAGGAACTCTATTCGGAGAATAAAGCAAAGTTTTCATCAACTCAGGATTCCCTAGAGAGCCCTACGTGAGAAAATTTTAGTTTTTGATTAGTGCATTAATCTAACTATCTAAATGTATGTTTTTAAAACTCTCTCCAATTTTTTATTTTATACTTTCCTTTCAAATCTCAAAAATTACTCTCATTCTCTTAAAAAGTTTGAACTATTTTTATGAAATTACTTTTATATCCTTATTACTTCATAACTTAAAGTGATAAAAGTATAAAATATGTTACACTTTTGCCTTTCTCTTCTCCTTTACATTCATTTTTGCCTTAAATTAATTTTGTGCAATTTAAAAAGAAAGTCATTTTAGAAGATGATTTTGCTAAAAGCCTAAAATTACAATTACTCAATTAGAGCATCAGATACCTGTATTTTTTTTTTTAAGAACGTTATATATATGGTATGCCTACAGCTACAAGTGGTTTGTGTTTTGGTTGGAAAGATGACTTAGATGTAGAAATCATAGCTAAAAACCACACTTTTATCAACCTGCTTATTTTTTCGTGTCCTCAAAATATTCCTTGGATGCTCACAATTAACATTTTAGACATTCTAAACAGAAAGAAGATGGTTCCCTCTGAGATTTGGTGGGCGTTAGCATGTTTAGCTTCGTATAGACTTCAATTTGCAGAAATATTCAAGTTAGTAGGTTCACAAAAGGATGACAATGGGGTGGGGTGGGTCAGATCATGGATGCCTAGTCCTAACCCCCATCTCTTCTTCGAGTTGGGAAAAACCCGCATAGGGTAGGAGTGGAACATATTGAGTTTGGAGTAGATTGGAGATGTATTACTAATCCTAATGAGAGTGATAAGATAAAAATGAAGCATAAGGAAAAATGATGACTATGAGACAAGTATTTTAGAAATGGTAATAGAATATGTATAGAAAAGATTAAAATATATATATATATATATATATATATATATATTTATATTATTTAGGGTGGGGAGAGCAAAACTTATCATTGTCCAATCTCCTCTTTGGGGTAGGGGAAATTTGCATGGGATGAAGCAGGGTAGGGAGGGTCAAGCAGGTAGAAAAGTTTTGAAGAAAAATAAAAGTAACAACATATGTCCTCTTTGGCTGAATTGAGCTTTGCTCCTTGGTGCAAGCATCCCCTAATATACACAATAATCAAAGCCTGTGGCAAACATCCAGCCACTAAGAAGACATCCCCCATTCTACTAAACAAATCCACCATGGGCTTACTATTGAGGTTGAATCTAAGGCTGATTCAATATATTTTAGGACTAAGGTGACAATTTAAAGTGGAGGCTTCTCTTATTTTTTTAAATATTAATTGAATAATATTTATATTTTGATATTTTTCATTTAAAAATATTTCTTTCTTACTTTTTAAGAGGGAAAATTACTACTAATTAGGTTTTTGTGTACAAGTTTATTAAAATTTCATTTTTAATTGGTAATATAGCTAATCCACTTAATTTTTATTTTGAGATAGTCGATCTTAAATATAATTTTATCAATCTTAATTTTGGAAAGCTCATTTTTGTAGACACAACTATAACATATACTGTTAGTAATATTCTATAAGCGATACATGCATCAAAAAATAGAATCTAGTCTTCTTATATAATTTGATACGTTAATTGAAATATTTTCATCTCTTTTGTGAGACTTCTTTTAAAAAATTTAAATTTTGAAAATAAATCTAAATCATTAGAATCAGAATAAATATCATATTTGAGACAGTGGTTGTCTCTCCTGGCAATGTTGAACTTCAGGTATTGAACATTGAATTTCAATAATGAATATGTATGAAAAATTATTTATTCTGATTTCAATTTTAATAGAAAGATAAATGAAGAGTATATTCACCTTTAATGTGTTTAGGAGATTGAACACTCTTAAACTATCACAAACAAATTAAAATGCATTATCCAAAAGCACGACATTCAAAAAGATGATTTAAAAAAAAATTATTCATTAAAATTTTTGAGTCTTGATTAAAAATTTTAAATTGTATGATGAATAGACAATACATCTATTGGTCAATAGAAGAGATTAGAATTTTTTTTTTCCTCAGGTGAGGGCCTTGCTTTTTATATTATTATTATTTTTTTACTATACTATGAGACAAATATATATAATATGTTATATTGTATAATATAAAGTACCTTTTTCATTTGAGGATCTTAGGCCATTGCTTTGGTAACCAAGTCCTTCAAGATCGTTCATGGCAAATTTAGGTCATTAGGCCCCTTCAAATTGTTCTTGTTTGTTGTACGGCATAGGGATCCCGAGGCCCACTTGGGCCCTGAACTTCGACCCAACAGCATGGCCCATGACCCAACCCCTTGGACCAACTCCGGGCCCTAAGCCCTCTAGGGCCATAGGCCCAAGCCTCAAGCCAGCACCGAGCCCATTAGGCGAATACTCTTAATCTGTGCGCGTCATGTTTCATCACCTGGACCTTTCCCGGTCAATTATATCCCGAATAAGACAAACGACTGCTCGAGATACTGCCTCTCGGCTACCCGACAGTGCCTTGGGGAGTATTGCCGCCGAGCGGCTTTCATTAGGTGGGAGGCAGTTCCAATGCCACTCCTCCCACTCCCACCTAAACATCCACTTAAGGATAATGACATTGGACCTCTTTTCCATTCACCACAAGAGTAATCATAACCCTTCCACTAATCTTGAACTATAAATAAGAGATGGGAATGAGGAATTGAGGGTGGGCAATTCTGGAAAGAATACTAAGAGAAGAGAGAAAACACTCAATGAGAGCAAAAAAGCAATTCTGTGAGGAAGAGGGAAAGACTTGGGGAGATAAGAGCACATTTGGGTCTGCCGAGCATAGAACCACCCATAGTAGGAAATCCAAAAGCCCATAAAACAAATAAATTGTGAGCCCAAGTAGAGGTTAAGCCTAATAGCCTTATATTTTGGGTACGCATAATTGGCGTCGTCTGTGGGAATATCCTACAAAGCTGTGGTTCGACAGAAACTCGCACTCGGGAAATATCTGAAAGACGTTCAGGGAGTTATGCTGAAAGTGGCTCTGGGGATCTTCTCGGGGATCCACCTGGTGGGAAAGAAGGTAGAAGCGACGCAAAGATAGGGAGTATAAGGAATAAGGGCAGTCCGGGCTCGGAGAAAGGTCGTTTCAAATGTACCAGACAATGTCCAGCGCCACAGGGCACAACCGTTTTGATAGAAGGGACGAAGAGCTTGAGCAGAAGGATGAGGAGCTTGAACGCCTACACAGGTTAGTGAGGGATTTGGAGTTGGAAGCAAGAGGTAGGCGTGGGAGGAGGGACTACGAAGAGTGGGGAGAAAGTTCGGCTAGCGCGAGGGGCCATCATGGAGCGGATTCCCATCAATCCGGATCTCACCGACACAGGGATCGCTCGCGGGAATATGTAGACTAGGACTCAATTTCCCCGAAGGAACGACGACCCCAAAACGCTGCCATGGACGCTATGAGCCGCGCATTGCGCCAGGTTGCCTGATCACCATTCTCGACTGACATTGAAAGGGCGCCCTTGTCGAGCAGATTTACATGGCCGCCGTTCAATTCTTACGATGGAAAGACGGACCCGGTAGAGAATGTGAGTCATTACATTCAAATGATGTCTTTGCACACTCATAACGATGCATTGATGTGTAAAGTGTTTCCTTCGAGCCTCGGTCCCACTACACTAAGGTGGTTTAATGGGTTGAAGAAAGGCTCAATTCATTGTTTTTCTGAGCTGATTCAAAAGTTTGGTGTCCGGTTCATGACCTGCAGCCGAGTTCCGCAGCCCGTGGATGCGTTGTTGTCGATGAAAATGGGGGCTAGGGAAACCATCCATAGCTATGCGAGCCAATATTGGGAACTGTAAAATGAGATAGGTGGAGATAATGAAAAAATCGCAGCGAGTACTTTTTAGATGGGGTTGCCCGAGGATTCCGAATTGTGAGATTCCTTGACAAAAAGGCCTCCCGCGGATATGAGGCAGCTAATGAGGCGCATAGAAGAATACAAGCGGCTGGAGGATGATCGGTTACAGAGTAAAGGTAAGGCCCCGATCATAAATAATCCTCGGCAGAGCAGCTTGCAGTCCAGACCCAGGAAGGATTTGAGGATTCAAGAGCCAGGTCCACAGAAGGGGGAAGTGAATGTAACTTTCAAAGAGCCGGTACATAGGATTGTGGACCGAATCAAGAATGAGCCGTACTTTCAGTGGCCAAACAAGATGGAAGGTGACCCTTCAAGGAGGAATCAGAACCTATATTGTACCTACCATAGGGATAAGGGGCACATCACCGAACAATGCAAGGTGTTAAAGGATCATCTGGAGCAATTAGTAAATGCTGGATATTTGAAAGAGTTTGTGATAGACAACGGGAATTAGGAAGCTGGGCAGGGTGCTCGACCGTGCGGGGATCCTCTCTCGCCTCCTTTGGGGGTAATTAAAGTCATCCACGCTGCACCAAGGGGCTCTCGGGTATCCAAGAAGAATGGGGTGCTGGCTGTGGTGTAGGCGGAGGGCAGCACAGGTGATCAGCCCTCCGAGAAGAGATTGAAATACACTCGGGAGCCCATTACCTTCAGTGATGATGATCTAGAGGGCACGATTCAGCCTCATGACGACGCCTTAGTGGTTACGGCCTGAATAAATGGTTTCATAGTAAAGAGGGTGATGATAGATCAGGGGAGTGGTGCCGAGGTGATGTATCCCGACCTATTCAAAGGGCTCGGCCTGAAGAAAGAGGATCCCACCAAGTACGATACACCCTTGATGGGGTTCGATGGCTATATGGTAATCCTAGAAGGACAGATCTTACTCCCCGTGAATATGGAGGGTAAGGAGGTGGTGGTAACGTTCATAGTAGTCGCTTCTTTCTCCCCGTACACAGCAATCCTTGGGAGGCCGTGAATTCATGCAATGGAGGCTGTGCCGTCCACCCTGTACGTAAAGGTCAAGTTCCGCACCAAACAAGGAATCGCTGTAGTACGGGGGAGTCAACAAGTGGCCAGGCAATGCTTAGTAGCCACAGTTGACCGAGGAATCAAGCAAAAGGAGCCAACTGAAGAGACTCCTTTATAGCAATTATAGGGACCCTAAGAGGAAGCGGGGGCCAACTGTGCCGAGGACTTGGTGAGAGTGGAGATACTGCCGGATGAGGATATGAGTTTTTTGATTGGAGCAAGTGTGAAGGACGAAGAGAGGGTAGAGATGTTGCTGCTCCTCGTACAGAATGTGGACGTGTTCGCTTGGAGTCCGTATGAGGTGCTCGGGATGGACCCCGAGTTCATAGTTCACAATCTCAACGTGGATCCCTTGCATCCTCCAAAGAAGCAGAAGCCGAGAAGATTGGCTAAGGAGCATGTGGATGTTGTCAGGCAGGAGGTCAAGAGGTTGAAGGAAGCTGGGGCTATAAAGGAGGTCTTTTTCCTGGAATGGCTAGCAAACACCGTGGTGGTGAGAAAGAAGAACGGCAAATGGAGGGTTTGTGTTGATTTCACTGACCTAAACTGAGCATATCCGAAGGACCCGTTTTCTATGTCAAAGATTGATTAGTTGGTAGATGCCATTTATGGGCACTCGAGGATGAGCTTTCTTGACGCTTTCCAGGGTTATCATCAAATCGCCTTGGCTGCTGAGGACCAGGAGAAGACTGCATTTATCTCACCCAACGCTAATTACCATTATACCGTGATGCCATTTGGGTCGAAGAATGCTAGTGCCACTTATCAACGGATGATGACGAGAATGTTCAGAGATAAGATTGGGCGCACCGTCGAGGTTTACATCAATGATATGGTGGTAAAGAGCAAGCAGAAAATGCAGCATATTGACGACCTCAAAAAAGTGTTCGAAGTACTTCAACTGCACAAGCTACGACTCAATGCCGAGAAGTGTGCTTTCGGAGTGGGGGCTGGCAAGTTCCTGGGGTATTTGATCACTAACCGAGGAATAGAGGTCAACTCCGACCAGATTGAAGCAGTGAAACGCCTTAAACCGCCGAGCAATCCAAAGGAAGTTCAAGTACTAACCGGTATGTTGGCTGCCCTTAATCGGTTCATTCCAAGTTTGCTGACCGCTGCCGACCATTTTACCAGCTTTTAAAGAAGTGGAAGGGATTCCAATGGAGTGAAGAGTGTGAGAGAGCCTTTCAGGAGCTGAAAGAATATCTGGTGCGAGCACCAATGTTGACAGCCCCAGAGCCCAATGAGGACTTATTCATGTATCTCTCAGTGTCCGAGCACGCCGTTAGTGCCGTGCTTCTAAAAGACCAAGGAGTACAACAACCAGTTTGCTACATCAGTAAAACCCTAGTTGATGCCAAAACAAGATATTTGCCATTGGAGTAGGGATGGCAATTTTTGCCCAACCCGCGGGTACCCGGCTCGACCCAACCCTAATGGGCCGAGTTTTACCCGGTCCGATTAGGAATAGGGTCGGGTATGGGTTTTAAAAAAAAAAACCCGAAGCGGGTCCGGGTCGGGTCCGGGTTTTATCCAAAAAACCCGAGACCCAACCTGAGACCCGGCCCACTTAAAAACCCGGTACCCTAAATTACAAAAATACCCTATTTATATATATATATATATATATTTATACCTATAATCTAACCCTAATCCAGTAATCCCTCATTTCTTCCGCCTCCCTCAGCTCAGTCCGACACTCCCTCTCCCTCAGTTCGACATTCCCTCTCCCTTAGCTCAGTCCGACACTCCCTCATTACCTCACTCCGACACTCCCTTTCCCTCAGTTCAATCCCTCATTTCAGCTCACTCCGACACTCCCTCATTCCCTCACTCCGACACTCCCTCATTTCAGCTCAGTCACGCCTCCCTCGCCTTCTCACTCTCACGGCCTCGCTCTTCCTCAGGATCGATTGAAGTTCCGGCAAGCAAAACCAAAGGTACCAAATTGCCATTTGTAATCACGAACTTTAAGATGTGTGTGAAAATTGGGTAGTTTTTATGTTTGAATTGGTTTCAGTTTTTCTGTTTCGATTTTCCTCTACCCAAAATTGGGTAGTTTTTATTATGTGATATGATGAGATGTGTGTGAAAATTTGGATGATTGATAATAGGGGTATGATGCTCTGTTTTGTGTGTGTGTTCTAAGTGTATTTGTTGATATTTATGTTTGAATTGGGTAATTGTCATTTGTTTGTGTTGTGCCACCTTTTACTAAAATTGTTTAGTGAGATTCTCTTTGGGTAATATCTTTCGATCCAGATCAGAGAAGTTTCTATACAACTTGGGTTTGATAAAGTCATATTCTTGAGCAGTTAATTTGGAGAAAAAAATAGTTGTGTCCAATACAGGTAAATATTAAGTAAAAAGTCTGTTTAGTTGTAGATTGTGCTCTAGGACCAAATTGCAAAGGTTTAGGTGCTTCCCATGTAGATCTTGGTCAGCTCTCAAAATTGCAATCTGTCAACTTGTAAAGTTTCATGTGCATACAACTAGCTGCATCTTTTGGTTATTGTTTCGCGTATATACATTTACCTGGTTGCATTTTTTTGGTATTAAAAAGTGTTTTGCAAATACAAGTGCACTGCTCCATTACTTCAGAATATTCTCCCTTATTTCTTGGTCTGGCAGAATCTTAATGCCATGATATTGTTCAAATAAAAGAGGATGGAAGTGAGTTTAATGTGAGTGTGATTTAAGTTTTTAAACTGAGATCAAGGCCCCTGAAAACATTAAAGAATGCCGAGCTTCATGTAGCACAAAGACATAGTTTAGTTGATTGGTGAAAATGACTTGAAAAAATGTCAAACACACGACTCAAATATTGGATTGAAGTGCTGTGTTGCTTCTAATGAAGGCCAGGACCCTCTATATATATATATATATATATATATATATATATGGAGATTTTGTTTGTTTGGTAATTAGGATTGGATTTGATGATAAGTAATACATTGGGGATGTTGAAATCAGTGAAACTAAGTGTGAAATATGGTAGTGAATTTTTGTACACATATCTTTCACCTGATTCAAGTCTCAAAGCATTATGTTCCCCTGTTCTTTCCCTCATTTCTGCATAGTTAATTAATGGAAGAAATTGTTTGTTTTTGTGTTTGTTGGGAATGCAGATCCTAAAATGGAGATGGAAGACACAAACAACGACACAAACAAATCTGGTTCTTCCTCGCCAAGTGGCTCTCCCTTGAGAACCGGACGTTGTCCCTTGCCAACAATGTGGTCTCCTTCGCCATTTTCACGATTACCCTCGCCATTGTCGCCTGGCAGCTCACCCTCAGGATCACCATTAAACAACGAGTAAGTGTTTGAATTTGTAGTTAATCATGTTTAATTATGATTGCGTTGATAGAATTTGTGAATCTGTGTAATAAATTTGTGATAATTGGTTTTGATTCTAACTCGCAAACTTCTGAATCAATTAGGAATCTGAAATCCCCGACTGTGAACTTAGTGGGAGAAGACTTAGAGGTAGAGGAACAAGAAGGACAAAGGGAGAGCAAGAGCCTACAAATGAGGACTTGGATACAAGTAAAAAAAGAGAGACTACCTTAGATGTTTGGTCTCATTTTACAAGGAAGAAAGTTGATGGAAAAGTTAAAGCCCAATGCCATCATTGTAACAAACTTTACTTGGGTGAGTCTAGCTAAGGTACAACTCATTTGCGTAATCATTTAGCAAGATGTCCACAGATGAAGTTTAAAGATATAAGGAATATGCGACAACAAGTCTTAATTAAACAACAAAATAAGGTGGATGGAACTATGAGTTTGAATACTTACCAATTTGATCAAATTAGAGTGAGGAATAAGCTTGCTCGTATGGTCATCCTACATGAATATCCCCTTTCAATGGTTGACCATATTGGGTTTAAAGAATTTGTGGCTGATCTTCAACCTATGTTTAAACTTGTCACAAGAAATATTTTGAAGAATGACATTCTTAAAATCTTTGATAATGAGAGGGAGAAAGCTTTGAAGATAACGGACAAGAATGGAAGTAGGATGGCAATTACAACTGACATGTGGACTTCAAGTAACAAAAAGAGAGGGTTTATGGTCATTACCGCTCATTTTATTGATCATACTTGGACGTTGCAAAGCCGGGTTTTAAGGTAATTTTTTATCTATAAATTGAATGTTAAAGACTTTACATTTAGAATGTTTATTGAGTTATGTTATAATTATTCATATTATTTTTCTAGGTTTGTCTATGTTCCTTCTCCACACACGAAAGATGTCCTTGCTGAAGTCTTTGTTGATTGTTTTTTAGAGTGGAACATTGATAGGAAGTTGTCCACAATAACTGTTGATAATTGTAGTACTAATGATGCCATGATAAGACTTCTCTTGAATAAGCTTGATACTAGTTCTCTTATGTTGGGTGGGTCTATGTTGCATATGAGGTGTGCTGCATATATTTTAAGTTTGATTGTTCAAGATGGGTTGTCTCTTATTGGTGATGGTATTGAAAGGATTCATGATAGTGTGATTTATTGGACTGGATCACCAAAAAGAAGGTAGAAATTTGAAGAAAATACACGTCAATTGCGTGTTCAATGCACCAAAGAGTTAGTCTTAGATTGTAAAACTCGTTGGAATTCAACTTACTTAATGCTTTCTACTGCATTGATTTATAAAGATGTTTTCTCACGTTTGGCTAAACATGAAACATCTTATACTTGTTTACCATATGATTATGATTGGGAGTTAGCCAAAGATATTTTTGGGAGGTTGGAGTTGTTTCATAGTGTGACTGAGTTTTTCTCTGGTCGTAAGTACCCCACAACTAATATGTATTTTACTTTGGTGTGTGAGTTGAAAATTGCATTGAATGAATGGAGTTTGTCTTCAAATGAGAAGTACGATGGCAGAAAGTATGCTTGCTAAATTTAATTCTTATTGGGCTAATGTTAGTGTTGCTATGGCTATTGTTAGTGTTGCTATGGCTATTGTTGCTATCTTAGATCCAAGATATAAGATGAAGTTATTAGAGTTTTATTATCCTAACATTTATGGTGATAATTCTGATTTGGAGATTGAAAAAATTAAGAATCTTTGTTATGATTTGCTTGATGAGTATGGAGATATAGATGAGTCCCCTGTAGATAATGAAGGAAGTTCTCATATTCCTGCAAGTACTTCAAGCCCTGTGGCACAAATGAAGTTTAGGTTGAGTGGGGCAATGTCATCTTTTGATTTGTTTGTGAACAATAGTTCAAGTAGTTCAAAGAAACATGGGAGTGCTAGAATGGAATTTGATCATTTCATTGATGAGGGAGTGTTGAAGAGGAGTGAAGATTTTGATATTTTGGGATGGTGGAAAAGTAATGGTCTCAAGTGTTCTACTTTACAAGGGTTTGCAAGAGATATTTTAGCCATTCCTGTCACAACTGTTGCTTCAAAATTTGCCTTTAGCACTAGTGGGAGACTTTTAAGTCCACACCGTAGTAGGCTACATCCCAAGACTATAGAGGCAATGATGTGTACTCAGAATTAGTTATGGAGTGAAATCAACGGTTAGCAATTGTCTAATTTCTATTTATAAAATCAAAATTGTATTTTTATATTTGCTAGTTACAATTTGATGAAGTTTATTCCATTTTTTAATTCATTGTTGTTGTAGGTTCTTCAACTATGTCTGGAGATTGTACACTTCAATCAATTCTTGATGATGGGGAGCCTAATGAAGAGGATGGGAGTTGTGTCACAATTGTGGATGATTAGACATTTTGTATTAATTTAGTAGCCTTTTTAATTTCTTAGACTTGTTGGATTAATTTGTTGGTTTGTAATTATTCTAAGCCTTTTTAGCCTTTTGTAATTTCTTAGCCTTTTTAATTTGTTGGTTTGTGAAGGATAAGACATTTTGTAATTTTGTAGCCTTTTTAATTTCTTAGACTTGTAGGATTTGTTTTGTAACTTTTTAATTTCTTGAACTTGTTAGGCTTGTGATACTTAGTTCTTGGACTTATTGGATTTATTTTATTTTTATGTTTAGCTGGTGATTTTAGTTATGATTTATTGATTTATAGATGTATAATTAACAGGTGATTTATTGATTTATGATTAACCTATGATTTGGATTGATTTGGCTGCCATATAACGTGGCCCAAATGCCAAAATCTTAATACAAAAAAATCTTAATGGGCTTGAATGGGCTTGAATTGGCTGCCATATATCGCTCGAATGGGCTTAAATCTGGCAAAAAATCTTAACGGGCTTAAAAAAAAAAAAAATTGGTTGGGCTAGATTTGGGCCCAAGCGGCTAAACGGGGCCCGCGGGGCCCGACGGGGCGGGTCTGGGCCCCGAAAAAAAAACCCGATTAATAATCGAGCCGGGTCCAGGTCGCGGGTCTTGGCCCGCGGGTCGGGTCGGGTCTGGGTATGCAAAAACCTGGCCCGAACTCGGCCTATTGCCATTCCTACATTGGAGAAGTTGGTGCTAGCGCTAGTACACGTTACGCAGAAGCTACCCCATTACTTTCAAGCTTACACCGTCTACGTGTTGACCGAATACCTCCTACAGTCATTGTTGAAAAGATTTGATTTCACGAGAAGAATAGCAAAGTGGGGAACCCGGCTGAGTTCTTTTGATATCAGGTACAGGTCGAGAAGCTCGGTGAAAGGCCAGGTCCTAGCTGATTTTGTTGCGGAGTTTTCCCCGAGAGGGGGGAAGGAGATGGTTTGCCTTGTAGAGGTGATCCCATGGAAGGTATTCGTGGACGGTGCATCCAGCGCATTAGGAGCCGGAGCTAGGATCGTAGTCATCACCCCGGACGGAATAAAGTTGGAACATTCCTTTAGGTTAGGCTTCAAGGCCTCCAACAACGAAGCCAAGTATGAGGCCTTGTTGGCCGGGTTGAAGGTTGTATCAGACCTGGGCGTTAAGGAGGTAGAGGTCTATTCAGATTCTCGGTTGGTGGTCAATCAGGCACAAGGGAGGTTTGAGGCCAAGGATCCCCGGATGATGGAGTACTTACGGCTGGTGAAGCAAACTATGGACTGCTTTCTAAACGTCAAAGTGGTTCAGGGAGCAAGGGGGCAGAACCGGCACGCAGACTCTTTGGCTACGTTGGCATCGTCATCAACCGAGGGAATTCCTCGACTAATAAAAGTGGAGTTGGTAGCAGAACCAAGCATCAGTGTTGGAGTAGGTGTCTCAATGATGGCAACGGTTGAACTGTGTTGGATGGATCCGATTGTCAACTTATTAGCCGAAGACCGTGTGCCAGATGATGAGAAGGAAGCAGAAAAAGTATGCCGAATAGCTACTCGGTATTGGTTGTCTGCCAATCATAAGCTATACTGAAGATCTTTTGGCGGGCCATACTTGCAATGTTTACACCCCAGCAAGGTTGAAGAACTACTGGCCGAGCTACATATCGGGGTGTGCGGTAGTCATGTGGGGGGACATTCGCTAGCCTACTAGGCAATGACCCAAGGATTTTGGTGGCCACAGATGCAAAAGGATGCAACCGAGTATGCGCGGAAATGCGAGCAATGTCAGAGGCACGCCCTTATGATCCACCAACTGGCAGGGAACTTGAATCCCATTAGTAGCCCCTGGCCCTTTACACAGTGGGGGCTAGATATCGTTGGTCCATTCCTTTGAGCGACAGGAAATCGGAGATTCGTCCTAGTAGCTGTGGATTACTTCACCAAATGGGCAGAAGCAAAGGCGTTGGTAAACATCCGGGATGTGGATGTTAAGAAGTTTGTGTGGAGAAATATAGTGACGAGATTCGGGGTACTGGAGTCCTTAGTGTCAGATAACGGGTTGCAGTTTGACAGCAAAGCTTTCTGCGAATTTTGTGGTAGCCTCAGCATCATAAATTGATATTCCACCCCGGCTTATTCGCAGAGCAATGGCCAAGCCGAGGCCACCAACAAGACTATCGTGAACGAATTGAAGAAGAGGTTAGAAGGTGCAAAGGGTAGGTGGGCTGAGGAGTTGCCCAGTGTTCTGTGGGCATACCGAACTACGCCGAGAAGGTCCACGGGTGAAACCCCGTTCTCCCTGACATATGGAGTGGAAGCAGTCATACTGACGGAGGTGAACTTGTGTAGCGCCCGAGTTTCAGGATTTAGCCCCGCCGAGAATTCAGAGTTGATGCAGGCACAGTTGAACCTATTGGAAGAACGCCGGGAATCGGCGACTATACGACTGGCAGAATATTAGCAAAAACTTGCCCAGAGGTACAACAGGGACGTAAGAAAAAGGGAGTTTGGAGTGAGAGACATGGTACTTCGGAAGGTAACGGGGAATACACGGGACGTCAACGCCAGGAAGTTAGCACCAACCTAGGAGGGACCATACAGAGTTACTACCATTGCAAGCGCGGAAGCGTATTACTTAGAGTACTTAGACGGAAGACCTCTCCCCTGGCCATGGAATGCCCACAATCTGAAGAAGTTCTACCACTGATTATCATTGAATGTTTGTCCATGCATGTAATGTTATGTATGAGTACTACCAATCAATACGAAATTGATGTTTATCCATAGGGATCCCGAGGCCCACTTGGGCCCTGAACTTCGACCCAACGGTATGACCCATGACCCAACCCCTTGGACTGACTCCGGGCCCTTAGTCCTCTAGGGCCGTAGGCCCAGGCCTCAAGCCAGCACTGAGCTCGTTAGGCGAATACTCTTATTTGTGCGCATCATGTTTCATCACCTGGACCTTGCCCGGTCAATTATATCCCGAACAAGACAAACGACTGCTCGGGGTACCACCTTTCGGCTACTCGGCAGTGCCTTGGGGAGTATCGCCGCCGAGCAGCTTTCATCAGGTGGGAGGCAGTTCCAATGCCACTCCTCCCACTCCCACCTAAACATCCACTTAAGGATAATGACATTGGACCTCTTTTCCACTCACCACAAGAGTAATCATAACCTTTCTACTAATCTTGAACTATAAATAAGAGATGGGAATGAGGAATTGAGGGTGAGCAATTCTAGAAAGAATACTAAGAGAAGAGAGAAAACACCCAGAGAGAGCAAAAGAGCGATTTTGTGAGGAAGAGGGAAAGACTTGGGGAGATAAGAGCACATTTGAGTTCGCCGAGTATAGAACCACCCACAGTAGGAAATTCAAAAGCCCACAAAACAAATAGATTGTAAGCTCAAGCAGAGGTTAAGCCTAATAGCCTTATATTTTGGGTACGCACATTTGTCGTTTGCGCAACAAGCCCCATTATTAGTTCGGCCAAAAAAAAAATCACGAACGCAATTATTAATAAATAGTAATTCTCTTTAACTAGTAAAATATTTGAATGAAAAGGTCTTAGATAATCTAGTTGATAAAAAAGTAATAATATATTGAAATAGAGATCAGCCGTACAATCCTTTTGTGTAGTAGCCCAATCAAAACAAAACCCAAAAAAGAAAAAAGAAGCACAACTTTGAGTGAAGTGGGCTCAACTTCAAATCCTTAAGAATCGGCCTGTTAATACTGTCCCTATATTGAAAAGGGTTCGAGGCATATTCTCATTATTCCATGTGGATGTACCTTCTCTTGTGTTCGAGCTTCTGTAGTATTCATCTGATAGCTTGTGTCAATAGCACATTAACACTAAAGTAGGGTCAACCTCTATGAACGGTTCTTATTGCTTTGACGATAATAACAATAAAACCTTAACCCTTCGATGCATCCTTTATGTGCATTCAAATTGATTACACCTATTCAATCATAAAGTACCACAAAATCAACGGTTCAAATCTATTCATGAAAATCTAATAAAAAATTTATTAAAAATCTTGTTCCCCACGTCTGTAAAGACCTGTGAGCAACCACATTGAAACATTCTCACTTATTTTTTAAATTTTTAATTAATTAAGTATTAATGAATTGGCTATCAAGTATAGAAAATAGTTGAAACTTGAAACACTAAGCAAAAGCCGTATCTGTTTCAATTTGTTTAACCAAACAAAACCCACGAGCTTCATTCAGTTCTGATCAGAAAAAGGAAAACCTCTTTCTTTTTCGGTTCATCTTCAAGAGGTTTTTTCTCTTGCTTTTCTTTCTTTTAATAAATTTTTATACTTTCTGTTTATTAATCAATTAATCGAGCCTTCTAATAAACACGCAGGCCCTGAAATTATTTTTCGTCTTTTTTTTTTTAAATTTTTTTTTTATAATATAATTCTATTTTGATTATTTTTAAATTTATGTTAATAAAAGGTTTTTTTTTTTCCTTCTGGGGGTATTTGATTTTGATAGAGCTTGTTGTATTCTATGTTTTTTATTCTTCAAAAGAAATTTTTTGCGCTATTATTTAGGTTTATAATTAAATAAAAAAATTTGGGTCTTTATTGTTTATATGCCAGATACTTTAAAATATATAGATTTTTATTTTTGTTCAAACTTTTGTGGGTATACGATATTGACAAAGGTAGTTCAATTTGAAATTAATTTTTGTTAATAATGAATTTGTGTACTACTTTTTAAGTTTTATGCAATATTTTTTTTTTTAATAATTTTTAAAGACAAGGTTTTGATTAAATTCATGTTCTTGTTGTCATTGGTCTTATTATTCATGATTGTTTATGTCTGCAAGAAACTTAGAATACAGATTATGCTGTATCGTGTATAGTTTTGGGTTTGATCAGTGCAGTGTTATCATGGCTCTTAATTAGTTGTCTGAGGAGTAATTTTTGGTTTAATGAGTGAGTGAATAGTGAAAAAAATTACTTAATTTTGGATTTTAGTTTCAGGAGACATGGCAAAGAGTTACTTCAAGCAAGAGCATGATCTTGGTATGTAGTATTATTTGTAGTTTGAAATTTGAGTCAATTTCTGATTGTTACTTTGTTGTGTATGGAAAGGTGGGTAATTTATTGAACTCATGAATATGTGATTACTTTTGTCTTCAGAGAAGAGACGTGCGGAGGCCGCTAGAATTAGGGAGAAATACCCAGATAGGATTCCGGTGAGCAATAATTGTTACTTTTTAAGCTTAATTATATATGGGCAATTCTGGTTTGTAATGAGAATACTGAACTCATTGTGGTATAGCTACACACATTCTTTTTATATTGGTCGCCTATTATGAAGTCAAGTTTGGGTTGAACTTGTTTTGTATGAATGTTTCTATCTTTGAAGTTTGTCTTGTATTCAGCTGCTTCAGCCTAAATTATGACTATCCTAGGTCATGAATGGGAGCAATGTAAACTGAGAAGCACATCTAGATTTCAAGATTCTTGTACGAATGTGTTTGGGGCTATTAGGTTTACAGACATTTAGGTTGGTGATGTATAAGGCCATGACCGATAACTTCTAGCAAGGAGCACCTGCTTGAGACTACAAATATTTATCAAAGTGGTAGCCAAATGCTCATGTATAATACAGCCTTTTCTGTTCGGTTTTGGAATGATTGCTGATTCCTGTGTCAACCATAGATGACATAATTATTTCTCTTTTGTTTTATATCTGGGTAGAGTCATATTTATGTCTATGTTTGTTGATCATCCTTGGCACATATCCTTAATATTTTTCCTTTTTTTCCTTTTTTTCCTTTTTTCTAGTGCTTGTGTGAGATCCTTATCGAAGTTCTTTATCTAAACTTCTATTCACATTTATGATCTTTTACAGTGAAGGCCTTTTGCTTTTCTATTGCATGCATTATATATAGTGTCTGACATGTGAGTGAGCTTGGCATGTTAAACAGAGTAGTTATTGAAAAAGCATGATGTTATTTGGGGAAAAAAAGAAGCCGATACTGAATCTTTGTATGAAATTAAAGATCTTTTGGTTTTGTAATATGCTAGTTTCAATCTTTATGTATGCTTGATTTTACTTGGAAAGTTTCTATAATGAAATTTAGATCCTAATGTTTAGTTGCAATATATTGGTAGAGAAATCTTGAGGAAGAAAATTTGTGAGATGTTAAACCCAAAGTGTTGCAAGGTCATATTCTAGAAATCAAATCATGTAGTACTGATAATTTGGTTGTGTGACTGTCTTCAATCAAGGACGTGGCTTTATTATACTTTTTTCTTTTATTTTTTGAAGATGAATGCTGCACTGACTATTTAATGATTGTAATATGTTGAATCAGCATTCTATCCTTTTGGTATTCTAACCTGTGTTTTCTGAAAACTTGCTTGTATAATTTTAAGGTTATTGTGGAGAGGGCAGAGAGAAGTGATATCCCAAGCATTGATAAGAAAAAGTAAGTTTATTCCTACTATTAGTTTTGGATTCTCTTGTTACATTCCCTGCTTTCTTTTCCCATGTCTATGATCTGGATTTAGTTTAATTAAACCTAGAAAAGTTATATCCATCAGTGTTTCAATCAGAACTTATGTAGAATTGTTCTTAACAGGCATCACTAGGGGAAGATAAGTAACGCATTATCCTCTACTAATGGCTAGGCCTCTCTACCTCTTTGGTGTAGATAGTTCATTAGTTTTTTTTCAGATACAGAGCCATTCAGTTTTGCACTCACACACACACACAAGCAGACATATTTCATAGAACTTGTTTAAGACTGAAAAGAAAAATGATTTATATATATATAAAAAAAGACTGAAAAGAAAAATTCATCTAATGTGATGGTCATTGATGATGTGCATCTCATGGTTAAAAGAAACAATTAAAAAGAATAGTATTTTGATGATATAACAATTTACTTTCAACACTGTGGTTGACATGATCACTTGCAAGTAAAATATTCCATCACAAATGCATTGTGCTTCTTAACAATTCCTAGATTATTAATGATGCTGTGAGAAGCAACGATACTGATACAATTATTATTGAATTTAGTATACCTGCCCTATTCTGTACTATCCTGTAATGGCACTTGGCTGGAGTCATAGGTAAACAGAATTTGGCATTGGTCTTATTAAGTTTATCATCACATCATTCAGTCCTGATTCTCACCCCCCCCCCCCCCCCCCCCCCCCCCCCCCAACTATCTACCTAAAGAAAAAAAAAAATCATTCAGTGTAAAGAATCACTCTTTGTTCGTATTTCAACACCAAATTTTCTGTATCATAATAAGGTACAAATGTAACACCCTTCATTTGCTTACCTGGTCTTCACTTCTTACTTCTTGTAAAGGTTCAATAATTACAGGAGTGTAACAGTTTGGAAGACTGCTTCTTTATGTATATTGTAGGCCATTAGGCGGGAAAGCAATAGTAGGACCTTTGGTGTAGAATGCCCTGTTCATGTTATTAAAAAGTCTTTGTTACCTTCTTGATATGAGTAGATGATCGTTTAGGAAACATCCCTATCGTATCTTTTTTGGACTTCTTATATTCTTTGAATCTTGGGCTGTAATTTTTAAACAAGTTGCTACTCTCCATGTAGTCCTGGTAGTTCTTTAGCAAAAACTCTTATTATCGATCAAATTTGTTTTTGTAAAGGCCAATTGCAAGTCTCAGTGTTGTTTTCTGTGAAATCATGGTCCTTCAGTATATTATACCTACCCTTATGTTTAATATTTTGTTGTGGTTTTTTTTTACTCCCCACCATAGACTAATTGATAAAATTGCAGGTACCTTGTTCCAGCTGATCTGACAGTGGGACAATTTGTCTATGTCATCCGCAAAAGGATTAAACTGAGTGCAGAAAAGGCAATATTTATATTTGTGGACAATGTCCTTCCACCAACAGGTAAACCTTGCTGCTAATATGATCATCCAAAAGGTACATGCTCTATTTGGGCCTTTTGATTTGAGACAGCTCACTAAATGTGGTTTTGTTTGGTTTCTGCAGGCGCAATCATGTCTGCTATATATGAGGAGAAGAAGGATGAAGATGGGTTTCTCTATGTTACTTACAGCGGTGAAAACACATTTGGGCTTCAGATCCCACTGTAGTCGTTGATTTCATAAAATGTTCTTTCTTTAAAGTTTCACCATATCTAATTTCCGTGGTGCATCTTATTTTCCTCGCTCAAGATGATTTCATTATTGTGCCTATATAAGGGTATATATATGTACAGGTTAAAACTAAGAACCAGTTTGAATTTTAAAATTTTCTGCTTCTCGCTTTCAATAATCATGCTCTTTGATCCCTGTTTCGCTTATAAGTAGATTCCAGTCTCAATTAATAATAATAATAGTAATATAAAATAAAAAAGAGATTATAATTTTAGATTGTTCAGAGGGGCATTTTTTTGGCTCAAGTAAACTTTAGTTGATTCTGGAGTAGCGGTAGCGGTAACTACCTCAATGTGTTGGTGGTTGGTTGTTGCTGGTTGTTTTATGCAAGCTTGGCCTAGACCAAACACCAGGTATAGGTTGGAGGCCATAATTAATTATCATAACCAGGCCTGGCATTGAACTATCAAGTGGCTGGTTGCAGAACTACAGAGCTAACTAAGCCGTAGCAAATTTGCCATGTAGTTTTCTTCTTTGTGGAAGGTTTGAAACTCTGCACTTAACAAATATAACTCAGGAGTTAGGAGTTTCTTAAAGCTATGAAGCATGTTAGACTTAGGGTATGTAGAGGGACTTGTTGAAGCTACAAAGCATGCATTGGGCATGTGATGTTACACATTGTGATGGGCATCTTAGACTTGTGGTCTATTTGGATGGCATGGATTTGGATTTGAGGGGCCCAAATCCAAATTCTTTGTTTGGGTAAGTTAAAAGAAATGGATTTGGATTTGGGCCCCAAATCCAATCAGAATTTGATAGGGCCAAATCCATGGATTTCAAATATCCTCTAACACGGTGGAATTTGGAAATCTCACGCACGTTTGTTCTCTATTTCTCTCTCAGCTCGTGTCTCTCTGACTCTCTCTACCTAGCCACAACTCACAAGCTCTTCTTCTCTGTCTCTTTCTTGCGGCAACTACAGGCTTGTCTCTCTTAACTCTTATCTTCCTCTTTAACCTCTCTGTTTCTCTCTTTCTACTGAATCTAAATCCACAAAGGCTGTGGTTTTTTCTATCGGTTTCATTTAATTTTTTTGTGGGTTTGTTTGGGTTTCATTTGATTTGTTTGTGGGTTTTGTTTGATTTGTTTGTGCATTTTGTTTCATAGTACCTTCAATGATTTGTTTTGGGTTTTGTCTTTATTTTCTATTTGTATTTTTGTTTGTGGGTTTGTAATGCAAATTATGTGTTTGATGAAATGCTTCTATGAACTGTCTATGTAATAAGTAATTGACTTAATTAATATGTGAGGTTAGGTTATGCCTGTAATGCAAGTGTATGGGTTATTTACTCCTGAGTTAGTGGAGGGAGCTATGGATTTGAATTCTGGTAGATTTGGCTCTTAGAGGACTGTAAGAGGGATATTTTAGTGAGGGCAGAAATTGAGGAAAAAGGAGCAATCTGGGGATCCGATGGTATAGAGTAACACCTGTTTGCTCTAAACATTGTGTTGAACAGACTCTTTTCGTTGCTTGTTATTCTTGCAAATTGTTAGTGTGTACCAGCAGTTTGGTTCCCTAGGAAAATGAGGGAAAGACAAGGTTGTATACTTGTGTGTGTATATATATATATTATAAATCGACTAAGTCAAATATTTTGATATGGGCTTGTGTAGAGAATAAAGACATAGTAGCTCAACCCTGTCAAAGCTGCTGCTTTGAATAAGGTGTCCAAGCCCACGTTAGTGCATTCTACTGCAACCATGGCTGAAAATGGCAGAACATCCTTGTACCAATAGCTCCATGCCATCCTCTCTCTCTCTCTCAATGATTCTGTTGTATCTTTGTAGCAAATAGAATTCCTTTGTTTTCTTATTAATGAATGGAATAAAAAATATCTCTCAGTTGTTGAGTAGCTAGAAAGTGACAAACCCAGAACAATCAGATATGACATTATTCAAATTAGAGTTATAAAAGAGCATATGCTTTGGTATAAGCATAGATGAAAGTCCTGCTTTTCTCTATCTTAATCCTAGCATTGCTTTTTGAAACTTTGGAGTTAAAATTCAGCAGCTGTGGCATATTATACCAAAAAATAAACCTATTTGTAGGCTTGAGCATTTGAATTTGACAGCAGAAAAAGTCGAGTGCAGTAAGGCAGCAATTGTTGTCCACTTCATCTCTTCACTACAGACACAACTTTATCAACTTTTAATTTTTAAAATTTTAGGTACCATAATATTAAAAGATGATGAGTTCATGTAGGACTAAGGAATATATAGAGTCTACACTCTACATGCTTAAAAGAGCAATTACATTAAACTTCCTAAATATCAGATGCAAGTGCAACTGGGAATTCAACTTTTAACATGGCTGGAATCTGGGAGGTTCATTCATAACACATTTTGACATGTACCAATTTGAAGGTGAATAAGCTTGTATCATCATGGACACCAAGTTTCTTTTTACTCTGTAATTTCTACAGTTTTAGCGAAAATCTACATGTTCTCGGATTTATTTTGATAATCTCAAACATAATATTTATTTTGATACTGATTGTTTAGATTTAAAAGTTTTAAAAAACATTTTATATAAATAGATTAAAATAGTCCAATTAACGTATTAAATTCTATAAAATACTAGATTCTTTTTTGTAATACATGCATTGCTTATAAAATATTAACTAACAATATATTTTATATTTGCATTTGCAAAAAGTTGTCCAAAATTAAAATTGTTAAAATCCAATTTAAGATTGACTATGTACAAAAAATATTAAGTGGATTAGCGATATTACCAATTAAAAAGAAAATTTTAGTAGAACTTGAAAACAAAAACGTAATTAGTAGTAATCTTAAATCTCAAAAAAAGCAAGTAAAATAGATTTTTAAATAAAAAAAATAAAAACGTAAATATTATTCAATATTTAAAAATAAGAGATGGCCCACTGTAAATTGTCCCCTTATCTCCAAAAATGTGTGTGTGGGGGGGGGGGGGTGAATTTGAGTAAGGTTTGAAATGAATATGTTTGAAACTGTATTGAGATATTTAATAGAAACGCCACAATTTAGAATTTAATAGTTTTTAAAACTTTTTATTTATATTTAAAATATTCAATGCATATGAAAATACTTCGTAGCAATGTGATCATATTTTGCATGAAAAGCAAGTAACATGCTAATAACATGCTTAATATTTCATATATTTGCATGATTACCAAGGTATTAGTATAAATAAACCAATTTAATTGAGGCTAAAGTTGTTAAAAATACACAAATATCAAATTGATGCATTTACAAATGAATGTTTAACGAGTACCACTGTTGAGATACTGGAAGAAACTAAGAAAATTATTTACTTCCCACTTTAGATTGTTGCGGCTCCAAAATGTGTTGAGTCGGTATTGCACCTAAATTGTTCCAACATGAGTACGCTGAAAGCAAGTAGAACAACCATACAAGAGCGTTACACTAAAAGCAAGTAGAACCAACCATACAATAGCGTGCATGAAATGATAAAACCAGTCAGTAGACTAGTGGTAGAGACCAAACTAGCCCAACGGTGAAACCTGATGTCCCCATATATTCCACAAATGCCCATCATCAAGATGCATGCAGCAACTAGATACCAACTTAGCATAACGTAATCTCGCATAGGACGGATGATGAACGGTCGCCTGAACTAATTTATAATGCTGATCAAGAAGTGCAGTGTTTCCTTACAAGTAATTGCATCATTGCTTCCTAACCTTCATTTCGACTAACGCACGCACAAGTCTTACAATAGGCATGACTGCAATATGAGGGTTAGAATAAGTTTGTAGTCTATGTCTAGCATATGACACAAGTCTCGTAGGTCAGTGCTTCTCTTGGATCCATTACTATTGGTATATGTTATGAGAGAGAAAAAGTTAGATTCAAGCATTGTTTATCTTGGCTTATACCGGGAAGCTAATCAATGTGCTAACACTTTAGCTAGATTGGGATCCAGTGTAATTTCTTCTTTTTATGTCTTTGTAGTACCGTCGCCTGTGGTGGTCAGTTTGCTAGGTTGGCAGTTTTTGTAACAAACTTATTAGCAGCTAATCTAAGTATCCAGCCTTTTTCACCCAAAAAAAAAAAAAATGTTATGAAAGAAAATGTTTTTAATTGAAAATATTTTAAAGGAAAACATTTCATTTTTTAGTATTTGATTACATTCCTAACCAGAAATTATTTTTAAGAACGTAATATTAAAAATTTTCCTTTTTTATATGGAAAAATAAACTTTTTGTTAACAACTTAAGAAACCACTACATTTTCATTGTCAACCTAAAACACATTTAATTTAATTAAGATTTTTACACCACACCAAATACCTGAAAAACACCAAAAACATTTTAAGCCGAAAAAAAAGAAGAAACCAAACTACAACTGCAATTTATAAATGATAGAAACTAATTTAACAAGTAATGCAAAATGGAGCCTGAACTAATTTATAGTCTAAGAAAATGCAAAATGGAGCCTCAAGTTTTCTGTTCCTCCCCATAACCTTAGTGCACTATCTTCTGCGTATCTTTTCTCTTCAAAAATTACCAATGCATTGTGCAAGTCAGTGAAACTATAAGCCCATGGGAATGTTTTATATCGCTTCATTCACTACATTGATTTGCCTAGACTATGCAAAATAATTTGCTAATCTTTTTCTTTTTTTTTTTGTATTTTTCTTTTTTTACTTCTTTAGAAAAATGCAAAAACAGGTGCTTATAAAAACATAGTTATTGACAATTGAGATGACATTGAGATCTTGTGTGGGAGGGATAGAGCTACTAGCATTGGTGTAGAACATATGAACGAAGCAGTCGAAGTTATGGATGGGGAAAGAGAAAATGAGGTGAATTCTCACATTGCAGTATTACACAACAACCACGTCAACCTTCTGGATCAACAAGTTCTGCAGCTAAGCCTCACCAAAGAAAAAAGAGTAGGAAAGATCCACTTGTTGAAGTTGTTGCAGATATTAGTTCCTCTCTTAAAGAGTATTGTTCATCTGTAAAAGAGTACTTCACAGCAAAGAAAAATCAAGAGCAACCACAACCTTCTGGTGAAGAGATACATGCAGTGGTTTCAAAAGTGCCTAAATTTAGGCAACTTGAAATATTCAAAATAGTTGAGAAGTTAATGCATGAAGGTGTAGAGGACTTTAAGTTTTTGAAAAGTCTTTCAAATGATGATGATAAAAAGGATTGGATATACAACTTCTACTTAGTCGCCATTAATTTATTCTTTTGGAAGTTGTGTAAAAGACGCATATTTTGGATATTTAATCTGTCTCTCTTGATATATAACTTTTTAGTTGTTACTAACTTTAGAATAATTTTTTAGTTTGAGATTTTGAATGTTGTGAAAAAAAAAAAAACCATGCATTTGGGTGTCCTCTCTAGTTGATATAAAACATTTTAGTTGTCAATAATTGGCAAGATATTTTTTTAGTTGGCTATGACTAAAAATATTTAGTTATCACTTGTCATACTGAATTTTTTTTATATGTGCATCCTGTAATTAATCCAATGAAATAGTATATTAATAAAATAAAATTCACATTTCATTTGATGGTTAGAGGCAAATTGAAAACTAAGAAGTGGTAATTCTAAGGATTCTCCCAGGGGAAATGTATCATTTCTGGGGCCAATGAAATTCATAGGTATAGGAAGAAGTCCAGTCAAATAGATATTTTTTCTTTCGAATTATCAATATTATCTCATATATTTAAAATTAAAACGTCAAAGGATTAAGAAAAATTATTAAAAATATATTTTATTGTTCTAAAATCCAAATCTGGCCAAATCTAAATCCAAATAATGGAATTTCAAATGATGAATTTCAAATCCTTCATTGTTTAAAAAGACCCAAACAAAGAATTTTAAAATCAAGGGATTTCAAATCAAGGCATTTTAAATCAATGGATTTCAACTCTAAATCCAAATGTTGCCATTCAAATACAACCTTGGAGTATTTAAGGACTTGTCAGGTTTGGAACTCTTACAAAATGTAGGGTTTACATATTTTGATTGGCATGTTCCATATCCCAGATCCAACGCGTACCTTCTCCTCCCTTCCTAATTTGTGCAATTTTGTGCATAATGAACAACTTGACTGATATGCAGTGACCTTCGAAATCTTTTGGTGAAAGCGAAAGTATCTTCCCGGAGAAGTAAAAACCTAAATTCTACTCAATTCTCTCATTAAAAACTTTTTGAAAAACCTTTGGGCCCTGGCTACGTCCCTGCAGTTAAGTGATACTACTCAATTTTCTCATTGAAAAGAATCCAAGACTCTATTTGTTTCATTGAAAAATATTACAATAAAACACTTGGAGCCTAAGTTGGTAGTTTGAATCTCTCTCTCACTTTTGTTGTAAGGGAAAAAAAGAATCAATCCTCACTAGGCTTAAGTTGGGGTCCTCTCCAAAGATTCCTTATCATTCTTGGGGTATAGGGCCTATGGTTCAATAATACTACTCGATTATCCTATGAAAGAGAACCAAAATTTGAATCTCTCTCTTGTTGTAATTAAGGGAGAAAAAAAAAAGAGTCTAAGTCTCAATTGGCTTAAGTTAGGGCCAACCCCAATGGATGAAGTTTTAAAAAACATGCCACCTCACAACTTTTTTCATAACTTACAAGGTTTTATTGGATCTCACACAACCACCAACATTATTTTTGTTAGCATCATTATAACAACCTGCCATAAAGTTGTGTACCTAGACTCATCATTATTAATTTGTAAAAATCGAGCTGTAAATGTATATGGTTAACTTGGTTTGTTTAAAAGCTTTATCTGCAGGTTTGGAGCTCCATGATCCAAAGCCAATCTCTTATGGGACATCCAAACTTCCAAAACCTTATTGGCTCTGGAGGATCAGCATCCACTAAAATTTAACAACCAGAAGACTAGTGGTGGCTTGGTAAGGTTTTTTAGCATTGTCATTTTAGGATTTTTAAATAGGGTGGGCATTTTAAGAGAGAGAGAGAGCAGAGGGGGAGGAGAAGAAAAAATCCAAAGCCAAAAGGCTTATATGCTTCATTTGGTACGTAGATAAAATCAATTATTATGTAGTATACAGAGAATAAGCACTTTTTTTTTTTCTATAGAGAAATTTGAAGTATCATTTCTTTAATCGACGAAATCTATTTGCACTTTCAAGACATACTCTAGGATAAGTAAATGGATATACAAACTTAACACAATTTTTTAAGATAACAAACTGTGCATGCCTGATTCATTAATCGTGGACAAATTGTTTTTAGAAAAAATGTCATGTAAAGTAAAATTAGTGTTAGATTTATTGTCTAGTAATCAGAATTTATCAACTAAGCAAAATTATGAAGAAGTATGTGAACGTAAATAATTGCTGTATATAATAATAATAATAATAAGAGGTTAATATAGGAGTAGTGTGGTGACATGACAAAATAATGATGTGTAAGTAACACATGGAGTACGTACATGTAACTTGGGATGATGCAAGGTTGATATCGACGGTAGTGGGAGATAGAGGAGTCGACCCTTTTCAATGTTCTAAAGAGGAGGTGCAAATACCAAATAGACGGTATTGGCCATGCTCCTTTGTCCCCTTGTCTCCTCACTCCCTTACCCTACCCCCCCACTCCCTATAGATCCCACATGTTCCTCCTAAACCTTCATTTACATTTCAACCCCATCATCCCATTTCCCTATGTTTCAATAGGGTGTTTGAATCTTCAAAACTCTTGTAATTTAACTAGTACTTTTTAATGTTTTCAAGGAAGATATTGAGGATTTAAATCCTCATTTTCCCAACCGCATTGAATTGTCAAACAAATTGAGTGCTTGAATCTTAATATCCTAATATGAAATATCTACCCATTGAAGGAAATCTAAATAGTTGGTTAAAATTATGCAAATGGAAGTGAAGAAAAGAGGAATTTGAAATCTCGAAATTTTTTTTTTTTTTTTTTTTTTTCTGGTGGTGAATAAGTAATTGAAAAGTTAATAGAACAGGAAAAATACAAAAATTAGTAGACAACAATTGGCCCTAAATTTCAAGAAGTAGAAGTAATGAACCATTGTTTTGAGTCTAATATGTCTTCTTTGTAGGACAAATTCAGTGATACTAACCTAGCTAGTTGAAACCTTTTCGAGGATTTTGGGATAGGACTGCTTGTTTATGGGGTTGGGAAAACCTTTTTTTTTTTAACTTTTTTAATTCAAATAGTTACAATAATGAGAAAGAGGAATTTGAACTTTGGTTTTCCTAATAAAAGAGAATATACTATGTCATTAAATTACAAAACTCTTGACAAAAATGATTTTAAATATAGGGAAGATCAAGATTGTATTTTCATGGGCGCCCAAAATAAGATTTTGATTTGGGATTATCCAAATATGAACTTTCTATTATGATTTATTTCTTACTATGAAAATATTTCTTAGGATAAATAAAAATGTTGTTCCATAAAATATTGTTTTTTGAGGTTGCAACCTATTGAACTTTCTCGTCATAGAAATGTTCAACACAAATACCCTATTTATGACTTCAAATCAATTACCAACTTGAAGGTTTACCAACCACTTGCTAGACTGAATTGATAGACGCAATAGCTTCCAAAGTATCACTAATCTGGATTTTTAATTGTTGATGACAGATACTTGTTTGGTAAAACCCTAGGTGCACATCCACGCAGAGATCTCTCATCTCTTATGTTTAGATTGACTTAAGTGTACCTTTTATGTTTTAGATGTGTAGGGAACAATTCCAAAGGCCTTAAGTGAAATTGTGCCTGAATCAAGAATTTATCTAAAATCCCAAGGCTTTTTAATCGGTCAAATAGTGTCAAGCCTATAGTAGAGCTTAAGTAAAGCTTGATCAGTTGAGTGCAATTAGGCCAGCAATTGAGCTAATAGATCCAGTAGTTTCTTAAAAAGATGTGTCTTCATCTTGAACTTCAATTTCAATTCCGAGATCAGGAAAGGCTTACAACTTAATTAATGTATAGTTGGATATGTTTTGGATACAATTTTCCAAAAATAATAGAATAGGAATTTAACACGATTATTATTATAAAATCTTTTGAGTAATGCTAATACAATAATGAATGCAACTACCAGACAAACCCACTATACTATCATGGGACCATGACCCCTAGCCCTAACACACCCTCACTCCTTTCTCCCTAAATTTAAATACACGTGTTTTTTTTTTTTCTTTTTATATTCATCATTTTTTATAGAATCTGTCAAATTGTAGAAAATCTTTTACCTACCAATTCAATTATAGATTTTTTTTTTTTTTTGGAAAAATTCATTTATAGATTGGTTGCATTTGTACTTTATCACTGTAACTATGAAATGAGCATTTTTAACCACAAATGTTATCAAAACTATGCTTCACAATATGAAGATGATTTTCTAAAGTACTACTTGATTCCATAATTAAATTGAAAAGAAAATTACTATGAAATTTAGTAAAATATAAATAATAAATGATTTTCAAGATTTAAAAATTTTCAAGTTTTATTTTGATAAATAATTAATTCGAAATGTGTTGAGAATAATTATTTTGTGTAATTTTTTTAATATTTTGTTAATATTAAATGTATGCTAACTTTATTTTTCATAAATTTGAAACGATCCAACACTTAACACTTCATATATATCTATGAAACGATCCAACACTACTTCACATAAAGAAGACATATTTCAATTTTCAACATGTATTCAATTTATAAAACGATCTAACACTTTGTACAGATTGACCACTTTATTGTATTCGCTAAGGAAACTGCTTTTATTTCAACCATGTCCCTTATCTTTATTCATTTTTTAGGAATAATTAGTCCATCAGTCACGTCCTTTAATTTAGTAACTTGTAGAAATGAGAGATACATTCAATTTCCACTGCATGTTCACTGTCTAGTACAAACAAAACGAAGTAGTTGCAACTTGCAAGTTATGCAGTAACTTGTAGCGCGGAGACAAAGAATGCAAGTCATCTATAAAAACACATGTGCATGTCCTAGCTCCCCTGGTTCCATATTCTATATATTTTTCTTTTTACACCAGAGCTCTCCAATGTTTTACCTTGAGCTAAATTTCCTTGTTTTTTTTTAGTAACATCCTGTCATGGCTCCAAGAATTTTTTTCAAGGTAGTTATTAAGAAACTTAAATTAAACAAAATTTAATCAAAAGAGAACTTGAATGTATCGAGTTATATTAACACAAAAGAAAAATACACACAAATATATGAAATTATATAATTTTCTTTTACGAGTTTTTATATTATGAAATAGTTATATGATGGTTCATTATCAGTTGATATTATCTATTGTCAATGTGGATAGGTGTGACTATTTTATTTTGTTAAGTTTGTATAATATCTTTTTTATGCAGCTATCATTATCTATTTGTCATTGTTTAAAAAAAAAAAATTTAAACTAAATGACAAAACTCAACCCACCGGTACTATATTAATTATTGACCCACACAGTCACACTCATCTATACATAAATAATACACTAAGTGCTTAATTACTTAATCAATCAAATGCTTGAATAATCACTAATTTTACTCTTTTTTTTAATCACTAACTTTATAACAAAATGTTATTATAACATAATTAAATAAAGTATAATATATATATAAAACTTTATTTTGTGATTTGTGATCAGAGTGTGCAAAATTTAAATCAAGATGTGAAAATTTATTTTTTAAGGATAAAATAAACTAGAAAAAAAAATATAAATATATATATATCGCGCCGCCCTAACATATAAGTGGAAAGCAAGGGAGCCAATCTCGTATCGAAAGCTATACTGGTTTGATCAGTGGAACGATATATTTTGGTACCGGTCAATACCGGTGTATCGTTTCGAGTTTACCGCTATTATATATATATATATTAATAAATATAAAAGTTTACCATAAAACATTACTTTAATTCAGAATAAATTATTCATAGTTTTAAACTTTAGCATCAACAAAAAAAAATATATATATATATAAATATATATATATATAAAACAGAAAACTTAATTGTTCATTGCATATTAAGAAAAAAAAAAAAATTAATAAGTTAATGCAAATAAGTTACCATTTTACCTTTACAAAAATTCAAAAATTACAAAACTAAAAAAAAAGCTTTTTTTTTTTTGTACCAGCTGGTACATCCAAAATCGGCTGGTACGCCCAGTACATGACCGGTACACTTGGTATTTAAACTGGTACAAAATGTTAATGTTTCGATACCGGTACGGTACATACCGGCCGGTACCGGTACGGTATCGACCAACTTGGTGGAAAGTGGTCATTTCTCTTGATATATGAAATGTTTTTATCTCTGTAAGAATATTTCAAACTCTCTCTCCTTCTCAGCCTAAATATCTATCTCCATCCATATGTAATGTTCACCATGTAACTCTATAATGCCTTTCTGTTTCTTGAGGCCCCCAGTTTATTAAAAAGTGAGAGAGGAAGGGGACAAGGGAGGCCCTCAATATCTTGAATTTCGTTTTCAATGTTCATCACCCAAACACCTGCATGTTCTCTTAAAGAACGTCTCTCATTACATACGAAACCTGCATTTAATGCTTTTCCTTGGCTCCACCACTACAAATACTGGGAAACCTAACACTAAATTCACACCACATTTCCATTCTGTGACTTTTAACCTGGTAATCCAGTTCAAAACCATTTTCTCCAACCATGTCTTCTCTTGTTCTCCTCATTCTCCTATGCCTTTCTTTGCATGCATGTGATGCCTCCCGTCTACGACTTGCTGATAAGGAGAATAGAAAACAAGCTGACTATTTCAGCAAGGTTGGTGTTAACTTCAACTATCTAATATATTTCTTATTCATAAGTTATGAGCAATGTTATACTAACAATCTTCGAAGTGTTTTTCTATTTATTTATTTAAATTATATATTTTATGTACAATTTTTTAAAAATTTTAATAATTCTTTTAACTTTTCAAGTAACTATATATGTATATAATAATTTTGATCCAAAACCTTCATAAGAGTACTAAATATATTTTTGTCAAACTAGCAATATGATGACTACGATTTTTCTCTTTCATATGCAAGAAAACTTGTAAAGTATTTTAAATAATTAGTATAAATTACTTGTAAAGCACTTTCAACGAGAATGATCTAAATTTTTGGTTCGTTGTAGGATGCAGAAAGGACAAAAGTTCTTGAGACAACAATCACATCAAGGTCGAGGCCTTGCCCCTTTGATAAGTGCATATCACAACAAAAAAGTGTAAAATACGATGGAAGAAACAGCCATGACAAACAGAAGGATTCAAAGGTCCCTTTTAAGAAACAAGAAAATGGGGAAACTTCAGGTTCTCTTCAAACTGAGTTTTGCGATGAATTCTTTGCACGTACCTTCCTCAAAATAGATATAAACATGCATGGAGAACTAAACTCCAACTACTTTACCATAAAAGAAAATTAGTTCCCATATCAAATCTGTACTTGTTAATTTCCTAACTACCTAGCTTCTTTTCTTGTTTTTCCCACTAGAGTCAGAAACTTTGGAGGATTAACATATATATGTTAGACTTGTTATTATCTAGAGAATTCCCCTCTTTTAACTGGACTTTTGTGTGATTTAAAATAACCCTCATTAATGAATGGTAACTTCATTTAGAAATATGATCATAAATGTCAAATAACAAATTTCATTTTGAATTCAAAAAAAGAACTCCTAAAATTTAGGATTTTTTTTTTCTATTCACATTCAAAAAAGAAACTACAGTTACTGTTTATCTCTAAAGTTTATCATTTTTATTTGTTTGAAAAATAAAAATATATATTTATAAATTATAATATATGCAAATTATTAATCTTTATCCAGAAAAATAAAAGAGGTTTTGAGCACGAGCGTGAGTGCGTGCTCAGAAGCTAGTATTCTCTATATTTTGATTATTTTCCTAAGTGTAGGCAGGTTTATTTACTTAACATGCATGAAAAAAGTGATTATCATCTAGCTAGACAGCTCAATGAAAGTGAAACTTAATTACTTCATCATTTTTTTTATATATAATTAATGTTAAATTTAAAGTAATACTATTTCTATTTGTGAATAACTAATGCACAAAATTTGTGTACACAGTTCATCTCCACCACTAGCTTTAAATTGTAACTTTTACTTCTATACTTTATATCAAAATTATTATTGATTGATACGTATAGTGGTGGGATGTGCAGGATGTGAGAATATTATGGGGTCGTCTTTCCACAAAGATTTGCAACTGGTGAGAAGTATACAGGTAGATGACTTACTCCATGTTTTTTTTTTTACTCTCTGGATAGGTTTGTATATATGGTTTGTACTACGTTTACACCAAAAAATGGTTTGCATGGTTTAGTTTTGTATGTAGGGAAAGGTAGTTTCCTAGACTAATAATGGCCCACCCTTCTTCACCATGTCCTCATTAAGGATGGCAATGGGTATGCGCATGCACTCCATGCATGCATGCATCATTCTAGCTATAATTATATGCACAAGAGCAATTAAAACAACTTATAAGACGAGAAAATGGTGTCATATGATATCGATATGTTTGCGTGACAATGCATGTGAAAAATGACGACAGATGGTGTTGGTCTTATATGTATATATATATATATATAGAGAGAGAGAGAGAGAGAGAGAGAGAGGACAATGCCTCTATGTTTTGGAAAGGTAATTATGTTTATGGTTATAGTAATAAATAATATTTGCCAAAAAAAAGTAATAAATAATGTTTTTTCAATGTTTTTTCTCCCTTATTCCTTCATGAATATAATTTCTTTCTTTTTTCTTTCTTTCTTTTAATAAGAAGGTAGTGCCTTTATATATGAATATAAATAAAAGACCAAATTAAAACATTTAAATGAACAATTATGATTAAGGTAAATACAATACCCTCCAAAATACCACAAAAAATAAAAGGAAGTATAGTCAAACTTTTTTTTGAGAAAAATATTATTTTTGAAACTGAACATACTATTTCTATATATAAACTAGGGATAAAACTTAGGTACAATACCTTAAATAATATATTATATTTTTCAATTAAATTTAAATACATAATTACATTAAATTTTAATATCGTAAGAAAAAAATAATATTTATTTTTCATTGGTCAATACAATCATATATTTAAATTTAATTGAAAAACCTAATATACTGCATCTAAAGAATTTTTCCTAAGCTAGTAAGCTTGCTCCATCTCCATGATACGTAAACTCATGGAAAAATAGAGTTTAAAGTTTCATTTTCTTTGTATTTTTTTAATTTTAAAATCATAAATTTTCATGTATATTACTTAATATTTACTTTTGAATTGAGTTCTTAGTTGCACAGTTGAGGGGTGCAATCTTAATTTATTAATCACTGCAAAAGAGGGGGGGGGGGGGGGGTGAGCTTTCTGAAAATGTTTTGATTATTCAATTCTATTTCATCTATTTTTATTTTCTTCAATTCACTTTCCTTTACTCTTAAAAAAAATAAAATAAGATAATCACTTTTCTCTTATATGATGCTGAAATTCTTGTGTAGGGATTGAAGAGGAACATACGGTCATTGCTGGGAGCTGCGCAACATGACACTGCTAAAGAAACAGTAGATGCTATAGAAAATGAGGGACTGGACAACAGTGTGAGTATAGTGATGGATTATGCGCAACCCCATCGGAAACCACCCATTCACAATGAAAAGCCCTAGATCATCAAAATCTTTCCTACATCTACATGTCTCTTTAATTTATTATATATCATTTAAGCTTTTCCACCTATACTCTCATCTTACGGGGAACTATATTATATATGCTTCGAATTACGGTGCTTGTGGTAATGTATGAAGAATGAAGTAGTTAAATCTTAAGGACACTTGTATCATATTTCTTGGTTTCCAATAAGAAATTAAGAATTGCACCCAAAAAAAGAGAGAGACAGATTTCGAAGGGAAAGACTTGGCAAAATATCAACTCCCTCTGGACAAGTATGTTGGATGGTGCTATGATGCCAAAATGATGATTTTGTGTCATCGTGATTGTGGATAATTGATTTGAATAAAAGATGCGAATCCTAATACATGGATGTGTCGCTATCGTTTGTAAATAATGTTTGTTGGTATTCTTCTTAAATGAAAGAGGCTCTTTACCTAAAACCTGTCCCCTATGTCTTGCTAGGCCTCGTTTTCAATTGCTAGGACGCTGGTGATTGTAGTAAAAGAATAGTTATTCTACTAACACTTAAGAAGACCTTTATGTGTGAGCTCAGAGTAATGCTTTGAGACTAAATTTTTTCTTTCACTCATAAGTATCTTATTTAACAAACAATCATTGAGTGTCTGTCACATTCACATGAGTCCATCACTTTTTTTTCACTACTCACAATCAGTCATATAGAATAATTGTAGGGCAGTGGTAAAAGTTGTACTCATAGACTTTTTGATAAAAGAACATCATCCGGTAGGAGATGGGAAAAAGTTTGTATTAAATACATTTAATATAAGTATATAACTCCCTCCAAATCTCACCTCTCATGAAAAGTGATTTATGGAATTTCAAATGATAATAATTGAACAAAAAGCATTAGACATGGTTGAATTTTGAAATTTTTCTGCCATAAAAGACTAGATACGCAAAATAAACTCTAATAATGTTTTTCAAAAAGTCTATGGACATAATCTTTGCCGTGCGATGATATAAAAAAAAAAAATTCACAATATTTTTTTCTTTTTGAGAAATAAACATTATTTTTTTCAATAGTTAAGTTTTTACTAATTCTCATATGGACATATTACTTACATAACTTTTTGACCTACTACTAGCAATTCGCCACATTAGTAAATATGAAATTTTTTGTTAAATTATTTTGTGTCTATAGACTTTCTCGTTATATTGTCATACATTTTACCGCAATTTGTACATATATCAAGTAGTGATCGGACTTCCACATACTTGTGATAAAGTGTGTCCTTAGTTTTCTCTCCAAGCAAAATGAATGTTTGGTTTAGCTGATGAGCAGAGAAGCAGCACATGCATGCATTAGAGAAGAAAGATTTCACATGGTCCCACGGACCTCACCATTGTGAACTGACTGATATAGGTTTTTCCTTTTTCTTTTTCTTTTTTATTACAGTAAAAGGTAAGAAAATGACTGATATAGCTATGATTAAGAGCTTTTGGTGGAAATAAACTCCCAGATTGATGGTCTTCAAAGCCACTATATTCTTCCAATTTGGAATTGATAACCTTAGTCACTGGAAGCTTCAACTTCCAAAGATCTGATAATAAAGACCTATTCCTTGCAATTCTGCAAATATTTGAATTGGTGCATGCGCACGCATGCCCTACAAATAATGAGGATCTGTTATTGATCACATATATTCCTTTCTCATGAAGCTGAGGTTATTAAATCCATCCCATTGAGCAATAGATCGGTGCAAGACATCCAAATTTAGGTATACATAAATACGGACCAATATTCGGTAAAAAGTGCACATAAGATGATCTGAACTCAACAAATGAGTTCTTCTCATGGCCAATCATCCAATCACTCGCAAAGCAATAAAATTTGGACATCAATTTGGGCTGTCAAGGTATGTAATAAAATCAAAATTTCCATTTGAAGAGAGATCTTACGCTACTAAAGCTAATTAGACTCAAAGAAAAATTTTGTATGATGCTGGGCTAATCCTCCTTCCCTAGCCCGGTCTACTGCTACCCATGCTTTAGAGTTTTTAGAAGCTAATTATGGAAGCTTTCCTCAAATATTTTGTAGGAATGTCTTGCTCTTTTTTAGGCATTTCTTGATATAAATTTGCATATAGACAAGGTTTGTTTGTTAGAGGAAGAGAAAGTTCTGGAACTGATCTAGATTTAACCTTGTTGGTCTAAAATGCTGTTTCAGTTAGTTTTGGTTGGAAGAATCTCCTTTGTAACTAGGTTTTGCTTCTACTTTATAGATTTATTATTTTCTTCGAATAAAATTATATACCGTTTATCCTAAAAAGATGATAATAATTATTATTTTGATAATTTTTTTAAAATGATTTATCTTAGTTTTTTAAAAAAACTTCTTAGTTGACTTGAGCTCTACATCTACATCCTGACTTCAAGTTGTCCCCTAGAGTCCTAGACCTGGCAACTCTGCTTCTCATTGTTACTCTTCACTAGCCACAACATTTAATTTCCAGTGCGTACTTTAGTATGAGTCTGACAACGTAATAAATTGAAGGACCTATATATCAAAGAAGATTTTGTTCACCGACCAAATTAATGGTTCAATCCAAATTGACGCAGTGCAATATGCGCAATGGGGTAGAGTCGGTAGACCCCAACACATTTCAATGTTTCATCGCCAACTTTTATGTGATACCGTCAATTCAAAACTGTAACTCTATACTTACTAGAATTGGTTATATCATGTGGCATCAACAATCACTGTACCATGATGAGTAAAAATTGTGGTATTAACATTATTCTTTTGAAATTGTGGCAAAGTTCTGGTTTTTGTTGTAGTACTAACATTATTATTTTTACTCTACTACTCACAATTTGTCACTTAAACAAATTATAGCAAAGTTCTGAGTTCTGTAGTAGTGTTGTAGTACTAGCATTATTCCTTTTAAATAGCTATTGTTAATGAATATGCAAGTTACATCTCAAAAAATGTTTCCCAAGTTATTTTATTTTATGGGTTTGAGTTTTAGATATTATAACTTGATAAAATTTTAGCTTGAGAATGGAGAATAAGCTAAGGTTGTTTCCCAAGCTATTTCAAATGTACCCAGGAGCCCCTTGTTCACCACAAAAAATAAGTCTAAAAAGACTTTTAGTGTTTTACGGGACTGATTAAATGTCAAACTGAATGGACGGAGAAGCAAAGCTCTATCTTGGACTGGTAGAAACATTGTGATAAAATCCGTGGCTCAGGCCTTACTCACCTACACTCTCTCTACATTCGATTTCCCTACAGATGTGACTATAAACTGGATGTCACTGCTAGAAGATTTTGGTGTTACTTAAAAAAGGAGAACGGGATATAGTTGACTTCGAAATCTTGGGACCAAATGTACCAAACAAAGAATGGAGGATTGGATTTCAGACACCCTAAAGATTTCAATGCTGCCTTCATTACAAAGATCACATGGATGATGGTAAAAAGGGGGACAACATGTGCGTGAAGGCCATGAGAAACAAAAATAAGGCACGAGAAGATTGGTTCCAAAAGATCTAGTCAAGAATGCATCATGTATTTGGAAAGCAATAGAATAAATGGTCAAAGATCTTGATAGTAAAAGAGGCATGATATTTAATAGGTTATGATGCTTCAATTAATAGATGTATGGCCTGACCCTTGGGTTTTTTGGTTAGATTGATTCAAGTCTAAGCCTAAAGATGAATCCATCATAACCACACCACTTTGAGAGGTTGAATGAGCTATTTGATGAAGAATGTGTGAATGCTATCAAAAGAATCATTATCCATACAACACCCAACAGGTTGAACACAAAGAAATACAGGTAATTGTGCGACCCACCAATTTTCAGTTAATATACTTTTATTGGGCAAACCTTAAGCCCCTATGGTCAAAGTCCTGTAATGAATTTGTGAAGTTGAATGTGAATGCTGCCTTGATGAAAGAGTCAACCTTCTTAGTTATAGTGGTTTGTGTTGATAAAGGACAGATCATGAAGACTTGGAATTAGGAAGCCCCTATTACAGAGCCAATAATAGCTGAGGCTGCAACCATACTTTTAGGCTTTGGGTTCTAGAACTGGTAAAGATGGAGAAATTGCAAAAGATCACAGTGGAATGGTACGCTAAAATCTGTGTTGATGCCTTAAATGGGGATCCGAATAATGTGCCAGTGCCCTGGAACGCACACACTGACACGCTTCGTAATGATGCAAAGTTGCTTAGACACTATTTTATTAGTTGTTCTTTTGTTTGGGTCAATCGTCAGCCAAACTCAATTGCTCATGCACTAGCCAAATTTGATGCCCACCAAAGACTTTAATTTTTTTTTGTAATAGAACTTCGGATCCAGATCCCATTCAATAACCTAGCTACTGCACAGGATCTGGATTCTAAAACTTCTCTCCCTCCCTCTATTAAAGGCTTGGTTGAGAGATGTTCTTGCTTCGAATAATGTAATTTGAGCATCTTTTTTGTATTGCTTCTGCTGAGTCCATACTAATACAGAATTATGCATATAATTCGACAAAGTAATAAACAGCTTGGTTTGGATAGCAATGAATTATGTTAGTACTTTTACCATGAAGAAAGTGGCTAGAAACATTGTTCTATATGTTATGTTAATTGGGAAATCAAGTATGTTTGTGGTTTTGAGGCTATAACTCTGACGAAGTTTGTCATTTGTTCATATATATATTGGTAATTTGGTACTTAATATATATATATTCCCAACTGACAACCATGGCTATGACTAAGTTTAAAAAAAAAAAAAAAAAGTTATACATGTTGCAATGGGTTTTGAATTTACTGCCTCAATGTTCATCTATAATACCCAGAGAAGCAAAGATTCACTTGAGCAAATATAAAAAAATATGTTACCAGGGGGGAAAATCTTATTCAATTTCGGTATTCCAGAGAACCAAAGGGAAGCAGCACTCCAGCTCTATAAGACCAATGGATTCTCAATAGAATGGCATCAGTTCAGCCTCCACTGGGTGATCATGTTAGATGATTTGTGCTTCAATTAGTTTGATAATTTCTCGTGTCAGAGAATCAAGTACCACTGCAGCTGACAATAAAAGGTTTAACAAAGTCAATAAATTCAGAGGTCCTGATCCCCAGCTTCAGATCAACCTCCCCACCACCTAACCAGAAGAAATCAGGATGAAGTTTTACAATTGCTTCATCCAAAATCACCTGAAATCAAGCCAATGGTATATAAAATACTATCTCCTCTATAAAAATGCAAAATATCTTTCTGAACTCATATAACAACTATTTTACTGTGGTCATAAAAATCAAACAATGTCATTTCATTTGTATTCTTTCCTCTCTAATTTGTTATATGTTATCATGCCAGTGTTTAAAAATAATAATAATTTCATTAAACAAAAGGAACTTTCATTCATTTAATTTCAAACAATTTGTAAGAATCTTAAAACATTGTATCATGGCTCTACAAAATTTATTTGCAAAAGCTCAAACTACCCAGCTAGCTGATTCCTTTCTGAGTGTCACCCCAATTCTTATAGATAAAGTAGATTGACAGAAAATCATTGATACAGTCAATCATTCAATAGTGGGCCAGCATATAACACATTCAAAAACTTCCCTGAAGGATCCGAATTCCTAACTTTCACCTATAGGGATAGAATGATAATTGGAAAAATCGACCCACCCAACAGCTGGCAGTGGGACAAAAGGTTGGAAAGATTAAATCATAAATAGAGGTTCTGTAAGATGAAATGCATATTGCACATGGAGAACGCTCCATGTTCCCACCAAAACATATTGGAACCTCTGTCTGAAACTTTGAATACACCAGTTGCATGGCTGTAATCAAGCCCAGGAAATTAAACATATACTGCCAGTGAGATACTTGTAAACTGGGAAGCACGGACACTGCAAAATGCCAACGTACTGGTGTCGAACACGTATCCAACACGGACACAAATGTGTCAAGTATGCACTCAAGAAGAAAAAATCATTTTTTAATTTAGTTTTTCTATTTTGATGTTGAATGTTGTTTATTTGAGCTCTTTTTATAGGTGTCTAATTTATCTGAACTCTTTTGTTCTTACTTTAAACAATATTTTATTGTCTTTAAATTAATTTTAGATATATTTCCAAACATTTCATTGTTGTTACATACTTTTTAAATCCAAAATAAACATAACTTATTCCAAATATAAAATGAATATACCTAAAAATATTAATTAATTAATTGCCGTATCCTCGATGTATCATATCCTAGTTTTTCAAGAAATGTCGTGTCACTGTACCACGTATCATGTTGTACTACGTATCGTGTCCGTATCCATGCTACATAGCTTGTAAATCAAGTAGGAAAGGACATTCTAAAAGCACTGCCTGGAAATGTGTCAAATGCATGTGTACAGCAAAAAGAACTTATATAAATTTCAAAAACCTTGAGCATGTTGGAAGAACTAGCAACATAAATTTAGATAGAAGTTCTATTTATGTTCCCTCTTCTGTTAATTATACTAACATTTTAAACACGTTGATCAATTACTAGTAAGTTAATTACCAACACAAAAGCTTCAAGAACAATGCAGAATATGAATTCTTACCTATGAAAAAAAAAAATGCAGACTATGAAATCCAGTAAATGATAAAAGATAAAAACAGCAAAAGGGCCATATCAAATGACATGAACAAGGATTCACTTCAACTGTCATATCAAGCTGGAATAATTAAATAGAGAATGTTTTACCGGAATGTCTGTTTTCATGCCAATACATGTCACTGCATTGTGCTCAAATCCAGTTAACTTCACAGACGTCTCCTCAGGAGCAAGCCTCACTGCATAATCATTTTAAAATATTACAACTTCTCGGTTAGTATGTCAGATATGTTTTGGTTTTTTACACCTAATTATACTACTGGGGACATTTTGTCAACATAGTAAAGAATATTGCATTTTTTTCTTTGGTATGGTAAGCCAACAATATAAGTATGGCTAGTTCACTCCATTTCAGAACAGTAATAAATGTTTGCAATGCACATATATTCAGTAACTCTGGAACTTCTTTGTAACATTTTGATAATTAAGTCTATGACAACTTACAGTTGAATTTCTTTTTAGCTATCTGGCTATTGTTGAGCAAATACAGAAAGTTTTTAACAGTTTCAGCATTGAAACGAGCAGTGTACTGCAATAAAGAGAATGTCCAAACAAGATGGTTTAGCCAAGTCAGACAGAAGATTCTTAATGAACTGGAGAGAGAGAGAGACAGACAGAGACAGAGAGATATACCTGAACGACAACAACATAATACTTTGAATTGTTTCGATCACTACAATCAATGACATTAGATGGTGCTTGAGTGTTAACCTGATGGAAATGAACTAACTTTAGACCCAAAAAAAAAGCTAGTAGTTCATCATAACATGAACTCCTGATGCAAGGGAAAGCAGTGAGTTGAGTATCAAACTTCAGAAATATTGCATAGCTTCAATCCACACAATATCATTGATGCCATCGCATAATCTACAGTGATATGCAAAAGTTGCACAAAATAAAATTGTACACTATGAATCATATTTAGAGGTATCTAACAATAGAATGGATGGGGAATACTACATATTGAAGAATCATAAACACCAATGATCCCAAAGTCCAACACACATGGTGAAAGATCAATGCTTATAACTAATCAAATACGTTAGTTAATGTTGTCAGCCAAAAAAGAAGAAAATAAAAAGGGAGGGGGGTGGGGGAGGCAGTCATACTATTACACTATGGTGCATTTACCATAATAGTAAGTGCTGTATCTGATTAGGTGGCTCCAACAATCTTACACAGCTGTAATAATACCATAACAATTTGCTTGGCCAATGCAGGGTCAGTTCTTCACTTTTTGTTTTTTGATAATTACAGGATCGGTTCTACCTTTAGGTGTCTTAGGCAATTGCGATTGCCTAAAAAGCAAGGCCCCCTAGCGAAAGAAGCCCCGTAATTCTGGTCCCATAGGCTCTTATTAAAGGATGATAGTGTACAAAAATATTGTATCATATCTCGACTGTTTTCTCAAAGATGATACTATTTATGATGCTGATGGTTTAGATTTATTCCAATTAAAAAAAAAAAAAAAAAGAGAGATTTATTCCAATTAACATACTAAATTATATAAAAACTTAAAAGACTAGATTCTTTTCCGAATGCATGTATTGCTTATTGACGACATTTGTTACAATTATTTTTGTAGAAAGAAGTTTCTCAAAATTAAAATCGATAAAACCCTACCTAAGATCGACTATGCTACAAGAAACATTAAGTGTATTAGTTATATTATCAATTAAATAGTACATGTTAGCAATACTTAGTACAAAAACTTTATTTTTGATACTTAATTAATAATTTCACATGGTGAGAGGAATGAATTCTAAGTACATTATTTAATTGATATTTAGATAGAAGAAAAGTCCTGCGCCAATAACCTGAGCTATCAGCTATGACAAAGCAAGTTTTACAAAGAAGTGTGTGCTAACTTGAGCACCCAAACAAATTATTGCTAGATGAAATTCCCAACATTAACTCATGATACATTATCGTTCCCATTCCTCTTCCAGTTGATTCTACCCTACATATGCTTCTAGAAATCTTTTCATTATAAAATTTTGATCCTAAATTATCAGTCAAATTTGTCTTACTTTTTAAGGTTGTTGACCCATTCCTGAAAAACTAATTCACTATTATCACATCGAATTTGGTCTTACAATCCATTGATCAATGTGTCCTCTAAACTTAAATTTCAACCAAACAAGCAACAATACCAATTCAAAAACTATAAGGCTGAAGCTTAAAGTGCATTTCGATTGTAAAAGCATAGGCACTAAGAATAATAATAACAATAGTATGAGATTGGAGAAAGACATTGAAATTGTAGTTGTACCAGGACGATGCTTTTGCAGAGATGATCGATGGAGGCGGCGCCGAGAGCGTCTCGTCGGGCTTCGAATGGCCAATCGTAGTACTCGGCGGGGACTTTCTTGAACGAGAAGTCGTTTACGCCGTTGGTTCGGAGGATAGAGGAGAGGCGAGATTCGGTGTCGCAGATTGGGTTGGAGGAGGGAACAGAGTCAGGGTCAGCGATAGAGAGTGGCGCAGAGAGGTCGAGTAATAGCTCTAGTTTTGATATGCGTTCCAGGATTTGGGTTTGAACTCGCTCTAGCTCTGCTAATTTCTTTTCCATTCTGCACTACCCTCAGCCCTCTCTCTCTCTCTCTCTCTGAGTCACTGGTGCCCTCTCTTCCGTTTTAAAGTGACAAATTGGATTGAATCTACTCAATCTAGGCTGCTTTTTCTTCTTGTTTTTGTCAAGGGTTTGTGTTTCATTGGGTATATCTATATCTATATACCTGTATAATAACTAATAGTCGAAACATTTTACTTTTTGTTGATTGCGTCTCATTGCGCCACGTGTCTACATAAATTGCAGTCATGTTTACATCTTAAAATATTTTTTTTTAACAACTATAAATCCCAAACTATATTATTAGTTAGCCAAGGTTTGAAACTATTTTGGTTTCTAACAAATTGAGTCCTCTGGACTCGATTTTGGGGTTATAAATCAAGTATATTGTACTCGGTTTTCTTATTGTGCTAGCAGCTGAGCTGGACAAAGTGTCCACGTAGGCCTGAAATTGAGTCTAATGGACTCGGTTTTTGTTCATGGAAATCGAGTCCAAAGTACTCGGTTTTTGTTCATGGAACTCGAGCCCAAAGGACTCAGTTTTCGTTCAGCCACATACTCAAATTCAAACACGCTGAACAGATCACTCAAATACACTCAAACCCAAACACTGGTCCTCACAGTCTCTCACTCTTCAAACCCAAATACACTCAAACCCAAACACCGGTCCTCAGTCTCTCACTCTTCAAACCCTCACTCTCACTCTTCAAACCTCGCGCCACTCCAAGTCCTCACAGTCTCTCACTCTCACTCTTCAAACCTCGCGCCAACTGCTCAACCTCATCACTCTTTAAACTCTCACTCTCACTCTTCAAACCACGTGCCACTACTCAACCTCAATCTGAAGGTAGGTACCCCATCTCAATTTGCTTGCTTTGATTAGATCTAAATAATTTTTTTATTTATTAATGCTCCAGATTTATTTCTTTTTTCTGGGTTTGCTTTAGATACATCATATATGTGTTCTTGTTACACTACAGGCTTTTTTTTTGGCTTGAAATTTTGTAGTGTTAATTACGTTTCATTGGAAATGGAAAAAACCCACCCAATGAAAGTGGTCCCCAATGATTGTAGATAGGCATTCATAACAAAACCATTTTGATTGTGATGAGCCTATAGTGGAGGTGTGAATGTGATGAGGGGAGTATCAGTATCATGCTGCAATGGAAGTTGGTGGGCATTCATATATCAATATACTCTCTCTCAGAAAGCTATACTTTTTAGGTGGCTTAGAATCTTGTATATTATGACTGCCAAGAAATGGAATGGGATTTCAAATAGAATAATTGTAATTACCTTTAAGTAATGCACTTTATTGGGTTATTGTTTAGTAACAATTGATATGGACAATATTTTAGGGTTCTACACACTATTTTTGTAAGAAAAGAGGAGGATGATTATGAAATACTACCAAATTCAGAAAGTTAACTTGGCTTGTCAGTGGAGAAATATATTGATTAGTTTTTAAAAAGCTTCAACCATTAAAGGGTGTCCAAAATGATGTACTAAATATGAAATCTTCATGTTAAATAATATTTTCGTAATCAATACATTTTTTGTTTATTGGTCATGGATGATTTTCTATTGGCATGCATTGTACTTGATAGATTTTGTCACACAAACAGTGAACAGAACTATATGTTTGCATATGGTGATAGTCTTCCTATTATTGTTGTTGTTATGATCATCTATATTAAAATCATAGTTGAAATTTCATGTACAGATTGTTATGAAAACCAAAAAACTGTAATGTTCTGATAATAAGCTCTACCCCATTTCAACTCTTTCACAGCTTCCTTTGTTCCTCTAAATCTAAATGGTCCTCACCAAGAAAAAGTGGCACTTGCAGCATTTTTTTTTTCTTTATTTAGTACTTTCAGCTTTTCTCAAAACGTAATTTATTTTTTCAAGCACTAAAGTAGGTGTCATATTTTCTTCTAGCCCAAATGACACCTCCTCCCCTTGTGAGATCATGAAGGAGGTTAAGGTTGTGGGTTTAAGAGTAAAACCCACTGAATTTGTGTAACTTATCAATTATTAATAAAATTAAAAGTTGTCATCTTTTTTATTTTATTAATACATTATGCTCAGTTTGAATGGTATGCTTGTACTATGGTTCATCATTTGCACACGAAAGAGTTTGTACAAAGTTATGTACAGCCAATAGGCTGTTTTTTTTATTTTTTATTTTTTTTTATTTTTTTTTTTATGGTGGTCATACTCTGATTTCAAGGACCACTCCATCTTGATTCAGATATTTACTCATATGAAAAAGCAACTCATTTAATGACAATATTACCACAAACTACTATTATTTATGACACCCCAACAGCATGTGGGGTGTCAAGAATATTGTAAAGAAAATGAAAAAGGATTTTAAATGCTTCTGCAAGCTTAATAAGCAACGTTCTTGATTTGTCAGAGCATTGCTCTAACTCCTCAGAACACATTTGAATGAAAATGGAGAAATGTAGAAGGCTTAATTAATTTAGCTCATACTGAGTTTTTGGCATCATATTGAGTTTTTTATATGTATCTTTATTCCTTGTGGTTGATTGTCATACTTATCGTTTGTGGAAGAAATTAGGCTATACATTGATATTATTCTTGACTCCCTAAACTTCGTGCAGTATGGTTGCCGTTGCTGCTAAGATCCCTAATGAGTTTGGTCCTGGTCCCATGGAGGGTTCAGTGTTAAGGTTTCTAAAAGAACATCGATCATGCGTTGTTTAGGAAGGCGAGGTAAAATTAAAACCGACCACATGCTGAATATTCTCTTCTTATCCTTTTACATTATGTTGATTTTTTTTTTTCCATTTCTAAAATTCTAAGTTTGTCAATGGTATTACTAGCTTTGAATGCATAGTCATGCCCATTAGTTGGGTTGAGTTAGATTGGTTGACTGTTGCATACCCTTACATAAAAGTTACACTTAGATAATTAAAGACATTGAATTGTGAGAGCCAGAGAGAATCAAATTTTGATGTATGTATTCGTTGTAAACATGGTGGGAAATGTTTACACTAGCATGCACGGCATAAGTACTAGGATAAACGGCTAAAAACAAATGTATGAAGTGCATTGCATCCTTTTATTTTTCTCTCGTTGTTGCTTTTTTTTTTTTTTGGATGATATTTTAATTTCCCTTGATAACCGCTTTAGTTTTGTTTTTTGGGATCAATAGCTACAATCATATATACAAAGGTTATGGCATATTGCATCTCATCACCATGATTCTATCATGTGTAGGATCCGGGGGCATTGAAATGCCGTGGTCATAATGACGAGTTCCGAAAACGACACCCGATGGTGGATGATCGTGTCCTCGACATTGTCAAGAGAGTTGGATTAGAGGGGCTGCAGAGGACCCCATCTAGAGAGATTGATCATAACTTGATAACGGCCTTCGTTGAGCGATGGCGACTTGAAACCCACACCTTCCACCTACCACATGGTGAGACGACGATCACATTACAAGATGTGGAGGTTCTTTTGGGGACTCCAATCGATGGTGAGGCAATTGTTGGAACAATTGACTTGGTGTGGGCTATTGAATGTCAAAATTTGCTTGGAATTGTTACTAACGATGTGGTGCTTCAAGGACAACAAATCCAGATTAACCGGCTACTTCAAAAAGCAGACGAAGGGATGCCCGATGGTGCAGCAGAGGATGTTGTGCATCAGTATGCACAGTGTTATATTCTAGCACTTCTGGCGGACACAATTTTCGCCGACAAGTCTGGCATGTGGTTGCAAATGTTGAGGGACCTTCGCAATCCACCTCGGTACAGTTGGGGGAGTGCTTGCCTTGCATGGTTGTACAGAGAGTTATGCAGGGCAACCGACAGAGGTGCCAGTCAGATTAGTGGGGCCTTGATACTGGTTCAGTATTGGGCATGGTTCAGATTCCCTTTTTTATGCCCAAGGATGGACCTCCCACCAGATGATGCATATGGCCCACCATTAGCACCTTCTCCATTGTCCATTAAGTAAGTCCCTTCCTTGACCGATTCTCTTTATTGGAAATAGATCCATAATTTTAAACGACATGACACATTGTTAGACATAGAAAATAAAATTTTAACCTTGATATTCCTCAAATTTTGAAAATTAATAGGATTTTTATATATTGTTTTACAACCACTGAGGTCATATGTTATGATTGATGTATAATACAAGTGTTATTAATTTCTAACTCTACCACTAATCATATGTTTAGATAATCATTTATTGGTATAAACTTAGTGGTATGTAATGTTAAATTTACGATTACCCATCATTTATTGTTGTTGATTACTTCAAATTCTCAATTCCAAGTATTAACTATTCCAGTGCTATCTAATTTGAGATAATGAAGCTTGTATCTTATTAATTTTTCATTTCAGCTATATACGATACAGCTTCATATCTATTGTCAGGTTCGCTCTCAATTGTTGTTGGTGTCTCTTGAAAAGGGGGTGTATAGCCTCCCAATGTGGTGCATCGATCATCTAGGACTGCAAACTGTAGAGATGTAGTTGTTTGTACAATTTCCTCTACGCCGACTTCCGCACGCGGCTCCAAAGTGACGTACAACTTAAAATCTGCTACTTGTTCCCATTTCTGCATCTTGCTAAACATGATCTTCATATGTTTGTCTTTTGTTATCGCCATATATCTGTAATTAATGTATTGATTGAGGACTTCATGTGGAGAATGGAAAGTAATATGTATGTCATGCAAAGCAGGGTTCACTTGCAGCTCTTCCATAATTTTTACTTTCAAATCATTCAGGGTCTTTAGCTTACGGCGTATCATCATATAGTAGCACTGGATACCCGGACTTTCAAATGGGAATCTGTCATAAGGGTTGGCATTGCTAAAGGGTTCACCGTAGTATATATTTATATGGATCATTGTCAACCTATAGATCATCAAGTGCAATTGTTTTTGTGACAAATTTATAACTCTCAATCAACATCAATTACAAAACTTTGCGTATGAAATGCCAACAATACTAATCTCAACCAAATTTGCATATACTCACCTTAGGTCACATACAAAAATAGTCATTACCAATTTCATATTCTTTTAAAATTCCAAATCATTCTAGGGGCATGACTTTCAAAACCCATTCAAATAAGTTATGATGAACAAAAATATTATACCAACCAGTTATCTATTGAAATCTCTGTTACAAATCTTAAACAAATATATCTTGAAATAAGTTATGCTAAAAAGGCTACAAATACTATCTTAGGTATCAAACTCATAATCCATTTCATACCCATGATAAAGACCTAAAAGTACTAAATATTCCTAACAATTGATCACAATATTTAGTACTAAATATTCCCAATAATTAATCACAATATTAATTTTTTTTTTAAACCTAGCATATTATTAATCACAATATTTACACTAACAAAAAAAAAAAAAAAAAAAAACGAATATTCCCGATATGTTGTAATAACATAATTAATCACAATATTTGGTACTAAATATTCCTCCAATACTAAATATTCCCAATAATTAATCACAATATTAATTTTTTTTTTTTTTAAAACCTAGCAAATAATTTAATCACAATATTTACACTAACAAAAAATAAACAAATATTCCCAATATGTTGTAATAACATAATTAATCACAATATTTGGTACTAAATATTCCCAATAATTAATCACAATATTAATTTTTTTTTTTTAAACTTAGCAAATAATTTATCACAATATACACTAACAAAAAAAAAAAACAAATATTCCCAATATGTTGTAATAACATTAATCACAATATTTAGTACTAAATATTCCCAATAATTACTCATAATATTAATTTTAAAAAAAACTAGCAAATAATCACAATATACTAACAAATAAATTAATCACAATATTTACACTAACAAAAAAAAAAATTTCCTAATATGTTCTAATTTTTCTTTAAAAAAAAAAAAACCTAGCAAATAACCACAATATTAACTAAGAAAAAATATTCCCAATATTGTAAAAACATTACTTGTGAGAGGGTGTTGTTAAGATGAGTATTGTGTGAGAGAGGGTGTTGTTAAGATGAGTATTGTGTGAGAGTTGAGGAAAGTTGTGAGTGAGTGAAGAAGTGTGAGCTGAAGAGAGGGTGTGAGAGCTGAAGAGACTGAGTGAGACGGGTAAAGGGGAAAAAAGGTCCCAGCTGGGACCCACATGCGACACGTGGAGGGGTGGTGACCATTCATGAAAATCGAGTCCAGTAGAGTCGATTTCCATTAATAGAAATCGAGTCTAACTTACTTGAGTTATATATCCACGTGGCCAAAAGAGCCTGAAAAGTAGTGGTGGGACCAGACAAGGAACTTGAGTCCAGTGGACTCGATTTCCATAGCTGAAACTCGAGATCAGTGCCTATTCTACGTGGATAGTTCCACCTCAGCTTGTGGCGCAATGGGAAATGGAGTACATAATACTCGATTTATGCCCAAAATCGACACTAACATGCTCGAATTGTTAGATAGCAAAATTGTTTCAAAAGTTTGCTAACTTACAAAATAGTTTGCCTTTTATAGTTATTTTGGAAAAAATGCCCTTAAAACACCCAAAGATTGTGACTTTTCATGTAATTCAATTTGTTTTAAATACAGTTTTTAAGAATTAACTATAAATAACACTAAAAACTCCCAATCACATTCTATTTATTTTTGGTTTGTTTTAGAAACTGTTACAGATAAAACGTATATATCATATCAAAATCCTTCGTATCCTATTTCTCAAAAAATTAAAAAATTCCTTCATATCCTAAACACTTCACAAAAAGAACTCCCCGATAACATTTTGAACGTCGCGTAGCTTCATTGGGCAAGCCCAATTTTAAATGCATCTGTTGATGTTGTTCAAGGTGGCTGATTTGTTGAGATGCGAGCATTTGGTGTTAACAAAGGTGATTGCATGTTTGAATAGTTAAAATTTCTAATATTACGTGTTTATTTTTAGTTAATGGGTATTTCGCATTTTTGTTGCTATCTAATGATTTTCTATACAATCAGGGTGCAGCAAGCAATTGACTGTATACTTGGAGAGATAGTTCACAGTAGATCCATGACAATGCCAATAGACTATGTCCAGTGTGACAGACATTTTCTGACAAAGGTGTCATTCTCTTCTCTCTTAATTCATAAACACATTCTCTATGTATACTTTTCACGTTCCCTACTAAATTCCTTTCCTTCCTCTGCATCTCAACATTTCCACCACATACTACTTTTTTCTTTTTCTTTTTTTCCGATTCCCAGTAAACCACCAATCATGCATTTACAAGTCCTTAGTAAAAAAATAAAAACAAAAAATAAAAATAAAAACTTTGATTGCCATATATCCATAGATTGTAATCAAGAAAAAAAAAAGTCTTTTAATTCCTCTAAAAAATTCTTCATTTCAGTTATGCTAAAATGAGTATTAGACTTCACCAATCTTTTTGATTTTTTTGGGAACATAGAGGAGTCATATAATGAAATAAAAAAATGATCCAGTAGACAAACAGAAAATTTGATTAACTTGGAGGCACAATTAAATGTTATCCTTAGACAAGTTCTACAAATAGCGATTTCATAGAAGACCCACAAGTTTCTTATGTTTTTAAGAAAAATGAAAAAGAAGAAGTTACCAAATTAATATGAACTACTATTTATACCGAAATGATTGTGACCCTTCAATAGGTACTTTTTCATTAATATGCACAGTTTCAGTCGATAGATACATTTTCATTCAATAGACACATCTTCAGTCAATGGGTATCTTTTCATTCAATAGACACCTTTAATATGTATCCATATGAAGGGTTATGACCCTTCAATAGACCCCTTTTGGTATATCCCATATAAAAGGTTATAACTTTTCAATAGGCACCTGTTGGTTTTTATATTACAATTTATCTTGTATACACCTATCTATATATACAACACTAACTAAACTAGAGACACAACATTGAACATTCTTTCTCTTATTCATTCCCACAAAAAACTAATAAATAAAATAACATTGTTTTCTTATGCCTAACTTATAAGACTTTGTACTATTTTTTAAATATTATTTTTTTATTATTATAATTTCATGCATTTTTACTTACTACTCTAACTCAAAAATAATGTTTTTTTTTTCTTGATACTCGTCCAGCAGCTATTCCGGTACATTGCACGAGTTAGCGACTAGTTATACAAATCGGCAAAACTTAGGTTTATTTGGAAAAATACAAAAATCACCATCACCATTGAAAGTTGGACTAAAATATAAGGTATTTACAAAGACTTTCCAAAAACCTACCAAATTTGTTCCTTGCGCACAATGGACACTTAGCACGTTTTAAAAGTTCACGGCCCTTTTAAGTCATCTACTTTCATCCAACAATTTGTTTTGACCACACAAGCCTCATAGTAATTATATGTGCCAATGGTAGAAATGGAGAAGGAAATAGCAGGAATAAAAGAATTTTCAATAAGCAATATGGTTGAATTTGATTGTCCTTAAACAATATAATTTTTTTTTTTTTTTTGTTGCATTTGTTAAGGATCAACTCATTGCTTGACTCGACTATATCACATGGGAGAGGAAGAAATTTGGTACCAATCAATGAGAAACAACCTCTCAACCATTCGGAGCTCCACGAGCGACAGTTAAGTGTGTCGAAATCATGCTAATGGCCTCCACTCACTAAACAAGTGAGTTAGGTTGATTGGGTTACCGCTCACCCCGAGAATTCATGATATCCTACTAATGGCCTCCACTACACCGAGTTAACCTGACATTTCTTATCCCATTATGCAAAAGGTCTCCTCACCTTGAAGAATGGAACAATATGGAGATCAATTTTGCTTCATCTCGGGAATACATATACACGCATGCAAATGCACACGTGCGCATGTGCACACACATGATAAGTCTGGTGAATCGAAAATTTTCACTTTTTTCACCGTTTTTGCGATGGAATATTGTGATTTATGTATAATAAAATGATGTCAACATAAGGTTGAAAGTGGTGTTAAATTAATCATAACTTACCTAACAAGTTGTAAAAACTAAAAGTTGTCTCTAGCATTGCTCATTTATATAATTATGTAATATATATAAATATATATATATATATATATATATAATTTACATACATATTATTAATGGTTTTATGCATATCCTATTGCCATTTCAAAACATTCAATATTCACACAGTTGGTCCTTCCCTTTTCTCTTTTCCCTCTCACCCTCATCAGCACTGATTCCAACCCAATTAAGAAAGACTATATGCTTCTATCCTAATCAAAATTGTCTTACTCTGCACAAGCTTTTCCTATCTTTAAGTGGAAATGGAGATATGCACGCACCCAAGATCTGAAACCATTCTATTGCCATCTTGAATTGTTAGGAATAGTGACTTGTATTCTAAATAAGAAGTAGCATTGATTTCTAGTTTAGGGACTTATGGGCATAGCAGATCCTATAAAACCCAATGCAATTAATTTATTTTTTGTTTGTTTGGGATGAATTATAGGTCAGGGTGCAAATTACGACCCCCTCCCCCCAACTCGGCTACACCCGAAGGGATGGGGATAGTAAGAGTATATCATAAAATTTTAACGTATTGGGTTAAGGTTTCTTTGTAGACACTATAAAGTCATTTTATCTTCTAGTGGATTTTTTGTGTCTATTGTTACACTCTCATATCTCCACTAATATTTCTAAAAATTCAAAATCTTTAACACAAATACTCCCTTCATAAAATACGAAAAACAAAAAATTATTTGAATAATGCATTTTTATGGTAGTTTTTCCTTAGGTATAAATTACAAATAATTTAGCAGTATTGTTAATCACTATGGGTTGAATCTTAGATGTTTCCATTGAAAATATCAAAAGATGACAATTGAGTCATATGGCTCTTGGCATTTAATTTATTAGTTTTGAAACTACTTGATTTAATTTGTTATAGTCCTTTTTCTTATTTCTGGTTCGATATTCGCCCTGCTGTTTGGAGGCCTTTCCGAGTTCTGATTTCTTCAAACTTGGTATCACTGGAAATTTATGGATGTCTAGTTTCCATAAGTTTTGACCTTGCAAGATTTGGAGCTAAGATATCGCGTTTTGAAGGGAAGTGATGAGTGTAAGAAATTCGGTGACTTTTTTCTTGAAAAATTCATTTCCTCCAATCCATGGCAAATATTATTGAGCCCTTTTTGTGTGAGGTAGTTGAGACCTCATACTTTACACTGGTTTAAACGGATCACTCCAATTCTTGCTCAATTGGTACAGTATTTTGCGCAAAGTTGGTCCAAAAATAGCTCTTTTAACCTGAAAAAAGTGAAACATTTAATTAGGGTTTTGGAGTTTTATTGATATCTCATTCGTTCTAACTCTAAATTTGGCCCGTGAACTATCGTTTTGAAGGGAAAAATATTACCTACGAGATGGTCCAAAATTTAGCCCAATTGGACAATCGGATAAAAAAGTCAACTTTTTTACCATACCTGGCTAGGGTTTTTGGTTTTAATTCTAATAAGAAGGTTTTTAATTGTTGCAACTTTTTGATTCACCATCCGATCATGTTACATTTATTTATTACCCTCACAATTCGCACTTTTTTTTTTGAATTTTTTTGGATTTTGATATTTGTTTTTACGCATTAATCAGGGCTGAACAAAATACGGTATTGACACCTGTAACATGTCAATTGAATTATTTGCTCAATCACTCATATTCAATCTACTTTACACATTATTTGAGTAATTTATTGTTTTATCTTCCGATTAGGCGAGTTGGCTCTCTACCTAATTCAATTACCAATAATCCAAGTTCATATGATGAAATATTAGATGGATTCTTGAATCCCTAGTGTTTTTCTCTATTAATTTCTTTTAAATTTATTGCAAAATTGTAATTTACAACTAGTTTATGTTGGCTTTAATTTTTTGCCAAATTTGACTGTAATTATGTTCAATCTTATGTACCCTGTATTTTATGTGGGATTTATTTGTAAGGGTTGTGTGTGAAGACTCAAGGCAATTGAAAACTAAAGTTGTTTTCGCGAGTAGCTCGCAAGTAAGCTTCCCGCGAAGTGAAGCATGTGCCCTGCACATGACTAGAATGCGAAGAGTCAGGACAGGATGGAGACAGCTGGTTTTCGAGAGTGTCTTGCGGGTAAGCCTTCCTGCGAGATATCCACGAAACATTCTGTTTTGCCAAACTATCATTTCTGATACACACTATCTGTACCCACACTATATATACCCCCATTACCCACATATGTTGAGGAGTGCTTCTGAGAGAAAACCCTAGCCACAAACCTTGAGAGTTAGAGATTGTTATACCCACAATTCTCTACACAATTCATTGTGGATTTTCCTCAACTCCTACCTCTCCATTTCCATACACTTGAGAGGTTGATAGCCCAAACACTTACCACAACCTTTCAGAGTGTCAAGTGAGGTTTTGGTGCTGCTGGGAAACATTGAAAGAATCCAAGCTTTGGTGGATGCAATCGGGTGTATTGCGGGATCCGGAGAGCTAGACAAGACACAGTTCCAAGAAGCCTTGTTGAAGTAGGAGCTTGGAGGGCTTAGGTGCATTGGGTAAATTAGGCTTAGGTGCATTGGGTAGATTAGGCTTGGAGGGTCTCTTGCTATTCGTGTATCCCAACTGATTGTCTAGTGGATCAATTACCGCTTGGAGGGCGGCGGAGAGCTTTTACGCCGAGTACTTCGGTTTCCTCTTCGATAACACATCGGCGTGTTATCTTGTGTTTGCATTCTTCTTCCCTACTCTTTTAGCTTTCATTTTACTGCTGTGATATGTTGAATATGGCTTAGGGTAGTTATATTATGTGTACGCTCGCATTTATTCTTTTCCGCACTTAATTTAAGTAAGAGTAAAATCAACCGAGCCATTATCTTTAATTTGAGGGTCTAAACAACTCTTGTGTTTTAACACATTTTCGAGCTTTCAATTGGTATCAGAGCGGGTACACTCGCTATGATTTAATTACCTGAGTGTGATCCTTGACCCTTTTATGATGGACCGATCACAATCGCTCAATGCTCCACCATTCTTTGATGGGAGCAACTATGCGTTTTGGAAAGTCCGCATGAGGGCATTCCTTTGTACTATAGATGAGTCGGTATGGGACTCCGTTGAGAATGGGTATGTTAAACCCATGATAACCAAGTCCGAGTGGGACAAGGAATCTCTTGCTTTGGCTAATGCAAATAGTAAGGCTATTAACGCTATATTCTGTGGTGTGTCTACTGATGAATTTCACAGGATATCGCATGTGGAAACAGCCAAGAAAGCTTGGACGATTCTTGAGACTACCTATGAGGGTACCAAGAAAGTCAAGGACACAAAGCTCCAAATGTTTACCACCAGATTTGAAGAGCTCAAGATAGGTGATGATGAGTCTTTCGATTCATTCTATGGGAAGCTCAATGAAATCGTAATTGCTAAGCTTAATCTCGGAGAGAAGATTGAGGATGCTAAGGTGGTAAGAAAGATTTTGAGGTCCTTACTGGAGAACTTCCATGCAAAGGTCACAGCTATAGAGGAAAGTAAAGATTTGGATGAGATCAAAATCCAAGAACTCATTGGATCTCTCCAAACATATGAGCTGGGACTGCCTTCTCACAAGTCAAGCAAATCTCTTGCTCTCAAAACCATCACCGAGAGAATGGATGACTCCTCCAAAGAAGGTGATGTGGAGAAGGAGGTAGCATTCATTGCAAAGAACTTCTGAAAATTTCTGAAGATGAAAAACAATGGGAAGTCGTTCAGCAAAGGGAAATTTTCATCCTCCAAAGGTGATAGGAAGGAGATCAAGAAGAAAGATGGGAAGGATTTTCAATCCCCTCAAGGAATCGTGTGTTACGAATGCAATGGTCATGGACATCTCAAGAAGGAGTGTCCCAACTATTTGAGAGGGAAGGGTAAAGTGTTTGCCACTACCCTTAGTGATTCTGACAGCTCAAATTCAGATACGGAAGGAGAATGTGACAGTGAAGGAAATTATAGGGCCTTTATGACAATTGCCTCCGTTGATTCAAAGAATGATTTGAGCAATTTGGTTGATGAACTTGGTGATCTTTCCGAAGATGAGGAAGTTGAAGAATCGGAAGATGAAGACGTATACCAAAATGAAGGTGAGAACAACCTTCAAGAAGCTTATGATTCTCTACTGGAAGATTGTGGAAAATACGCCAAAGTTGCGAACTTTGCTGTGAAAAAGATGAAAAGGGTTGAGGAAGAGCATAGGTGTACACTTGTGCAACTCAAGGAAGCAAAGTGTAAAGTAGAAGGACTCAAGGGAGAGTTGGTTAAAGCTTACTCTAAGATCAAGTTTCTTGAACTTGAAATTATTCAAGCTAATGTCAAAGTTGAGCGCATCTCCACCAAGAAACTTGAAAATGTACTGTCCTCTAAAAAATCTTCACGTTATAAAACCGGCTTGGGCTATACCCAAGAAGGAAGCTCTATCAGCGAACCCAAGAAGGAAGTAAGGTTCGTATCAGCCAAGAATGAAGAGAAACTCAAAGAAGTGAAGCCTGAGATTGAGACCCCTGCTGTTGTAAAAAGAACCGTTGATGCAAAATCAAAGGAAAAAGGGAAGTCATTACCCAATAATCAAAGGGGGCCTCAAGTAAAGCATGTGTGTCATCATTGTGGCATACAAGGGCACACAAGGCTAAATTGTTTCAAGCTCCATGCACTCAAGAAGGCTGACTTTATGCGTGGTTAGGAAAGTTCAAAGAGGAGACCAAATGGAGCACAAGCTAAAGGAAATAGTGAGGGACATCTCATTGGAGACGTTATGGAAATGTTGAAGAACATATCACTATGCCTTGCTAGCTTCACCCCGAGGTTTAAAAGTTATGTTGGTCGTACCCCGCCATCTAAGGCCTTCACCCAAAATACTCGTAAAAAGTGAGTGAAGAAGGGTACTTATGCATGATCAATTCCTATGTCCATGCATTAATTCTTCCGATGATTAGGGTTATAGGTTCATGCATCATGACATACATAATCCTTTTGTGTCATTGCTTCCAGTTTATAGCATGTTTCTTTTACAAGTTTTGCTTTGTACTTGTCGTTTTTGTTGATCTTACTTTACATGTTCTGTTTTTAAGTGTGTTGAAAAATTCAAAAACTCATAAAAAATTGAAAAATCTCCAAAAAGTTTAATTGCTTGTGTTGTGTATATTACATGTGAGTTTGGCCTAGTACCTTCATACTAATGGCGTAATGCATTTACGAGCTTAGCTTGTTTTGTATGCACATATATCTGTGTGGGAAAAATCTTGAAAACTATGTGTGATTGTTGTAAATAGATCTTCAAGCTTGTCATGAATGATTGGTCAATAGTCTTAATGGTCTTGATACTTGCATAGACTTGTGCCTATATCTCTTCCCACTTTACTTTTATGTTTTTGCATTATAGCTCAACAAATGTAAATCTCAAAATGAAAAGAGATAATAAGCTGCAAAAACCGTCGCACATACTAGTATTTGACTAGGAAAAAGGGAAAGCGACTTTTTAATTGAAATGTATGATGTTCAAAAAGCCAAAGGCTCATTCTTAATATTGAAATATCAAAATTTTCAAACATCGATCTCAAAATGAGATGTATTGTTCAAAAAATGATCAAATGTTATGTCTTGTATAGAAGCCAAATGAAAAGCTTCTAAGATTTGTAATCATTTTCTTGTGGGAGGTCATATATGTTCATTTCTATAATTGAGATAAACCACTTGACTTAGTACCAGTTGTGTATGACTTGATTGAATTGATCATTGAAGCTTCACTCTGGTCTAAGGACTATTCCATATTTGATACTCACCCACAACACACAAGTTTAGTTCAATTAATACTTATTTCATTTGTGTGATTGTACATGCTCAAATGTGATGTGTATGCTCAATTGCTTGCCGATCAAATCCAAAAAGATTTTTGAGTATTTTATATGTTTTTGAAAGTGATTTTATACTTTCGTGCTTTAAGTTTTTTTTCAAAATGCATTTTTGTGCTGTTCTTCAAAAACTTGTTCAGAGACATTTTCGCGAGAAGCTCGCGACTAAGCACTTCCCGTGAAAAGAGGTTAAGGCAAAAACTGGAAAACAAAAAGTTCATACAGAGACTTTCGCGATTGTTTCGTGACTAGAAGCTTCCCGCGAAAGTTTTTGTGCTTCAGTGGTGTTTTTCGCGAGTAATTTTGCGACTATCTAACCCGCAAAAAACGCGTGTTTTCAGTTTTATAAGGCTAATGTGACTGCTTTTTAAAACACTCTTGTATTCCCTCCTTTGCCTCACTCGAACCTCTCTCAACCCAAATTTGATTTTCACTCAAAACCCTCCAATTTCAAGTTCAAATCTCTGCAAAATCTCTTCAAAGGTATGTTTCTTAACATTCTTTTCAACTTTTCATCTTAGATTATGCAGAATTTATTTTAGGGTTCTTGAATTGGGGATTTTTGAAAAAGGGGTTGGGAACTATGATTTTGGGCAAAAAAATTTCAAAATTTTGATTAGGCTTTGCTCCTCTTGTCTTGTGTGTATCTATGTTGGCCCCTTGTGGCAATTTGATCTTGTATTTAGGCATATTTTCATATGTTCATGCATTACCCATATGTGTAGTGTAGTGTTGCATTTCATGTGTTTGATAAAATGCTCAAGTGGCATTTTTGAGTTGTTTGGACTCAAATGAGTTTCAAATTTTGGGTTTACCCTTGATTGAACTTGTTTAACATGTTTTGATCTTTGGGTGTGTGTTTTACACACTTTGACCCACATGTGCCTCACCATGCCTTGCCATGCATCACCTAGGCACACACATCATGCACACCTCATGCACACTAGATGCACACACATGCATAGATGCTATCTTTATGCATTGTAATGTTTCTTTACATGGTTTAGCACTTATAGCATGTTGTTTAACACTGTTGTGTTCTATTTTAAGTATCTGTGCTTATTTTGTTTTGGACTAACTTGAAACTAATCAAGTTTTTGCTCTTGTTTTGTGTTTTTGCACTTGTTTTTCTCTTGCTTTGTAATTATGTGTGCAGATGTCTCCATTCAAGACGTCAGCTGTGAAAGGAGGCAGCAGCAAAGGAAAAGAGCCTGTGATTGATGTTGATATCCTCTCACCAAGGCCAAAGAGGACTCGATCACCGATAGGAGTTTTTGATCCTGACAAGTTCAGATCCTATGCTGCATTTTAGAATTATGAGAACTATTTTAGAGAAGCTCCATTGTTGGTTGAAAGGGCGGTTGAGCAGGCGTCTCTTCTTGAAACAAAAATCCCCACATGGTTTGCCACTAAGGATCGGAACTATCTACTTTCCAACCTTGATGATGCCTACGAGAACATGGTGAAAGAATTCTATGCTAATGCCATTGTTAAAGGAGAAGAGCTCAAATGTTGGGTTAGAGGAAAAAGTTTCTCAGTAACACCGGTTTATCTGGCAGAGATCCTACATATCATCCGGCCAATGCTTACTACACCACCGGTTTATGATGATCTGAACCCGGATGAAGAGGTTCTTCGAAAGGCCTTAGGAGATAGCTTGGAGTTCTCATCCAATGGGAAATCAGTAAGTGTGGCATCCCTATCTACCGAATTGAGACTACTTACAACGATCATGTTTCACAACCTCTATCCTTTGTCAAGCACCGGGTACATGAATCTCGATAGAGCATTATTCTTGCATGATCTGATCACTGACAAGGAGATTGATGTGTGCTCTCATATTTTCCATATCTTGGCAAAAACAACTGAACGGGCTGCCTCAAGGAACTGTATTCCTTTCTGTCGTCTTATCTTAAAGATCTTGAAGCTCAAAGGCGTGCATCCTTCGAAAGATGAGTACCCATACCCACTGCTGAGTCCAATAAACATCTGCACTCTCAATGCAAGTATAAGTCACACCAAGAAGAGCACCAAGCAAGAAAGCCATGCTACTCTAGGAAGTTCAAGCTCTACCTCCCATGCTTTTGATGAAAAGCTAGACAACATCATGACTGCTCTCCAAGTGATTAATACCAAAATATCCGGACTAGCTACCATCATGCACTCCCGACAGATTCGCTTCAACACAAAGTTCACATCTCTCCAGACTCAGTTGGACCAAATTCAGAGAAAGCGAGAAGAACATGGAAACTAGCTATTCCATGACAAAAAGGGGGAGATGGTCGTTGATAGGGGGAGTGTAGTGATAGGGAGAGGAGAAGCTAGAAGCTGCTACTGCTGTTTATTTATAGTTTCATTGCTTTCTTTTAAAGCTTAAGTACTTTGGATTTAATTTTCTGTTTAATATTCAGTACTTGTGTTTATTACATTGCTTTGTAGCATTTTTTTAGTACTTTTAGATGTTGCTAAACTATCTTAAGTACCTCACTCTTGTAGGATTCTATATCCTTGATGCAAATACTTCGTGTATTTTGTATTGGTTGTGTGTTGGACATGCAATTGATCATTGTGATTGATCTTTATTGCATTGCGTGTCCGGATGATCATTTGCTTGCTAAATGATCATTGTAGTCATTCTTTAATGAATGTTCTTGTATGATCAAGATATGCTTAACTGTCTATATAGTGTTTACCAACTTGATCACATTTTACTTTCTCATATACATACCATGTATTCAACTTGTCATAAGCTTAATGAAAGTTTTGTTTGTGTACAAGTGTTTCAGGTTACAGGTATATACATGCAAGTGCTTCACAGTTTCTAGATTAGGTGTGAGTGAGTTTTGCCACTGTTCCCAAACTCATGTTTAAGTCTAGAGTCTGTTTTTAGGGGTTTTGTCACGGAATAGCCAAAGGGGCAGATTGTAAAGTTGTAATTTACAACTACTTTATGTTGGCTTTAATTCCGTGCCAAATTTGATTGTAATTATGTTAAATCTTATGTATCCTGTATTTTATGTGGGATTTATTTGTAAGGGTTGTGTGTGAGAGAGAGTGTGTGAAGACTCAAGGCAATTGAAGACTAAAGCTGTTTTCGCGGGTAGCTCGCAAGTAAGCTTCCCGCAAAGTGAAGCATGTGCTCTGCACATGACTGGAATGCGAAGAGTCAGGACAGGATGGAGACAGCTGGTTTTCGCGAGTGTCTCGCGGGTAAGGCCCTCTCGCGAGATACCCACAAAACATTCTATTTTGCTGAACTGTCATTTCTAATACACACTATCTGTACCCATACTATATATACTCCCATTACCCACATATGTTGAGGAGTGCTTCTGAGAGAAAACCCTAACCACAAACCTTGAGAGTTAGAGATTGTTATACCAACAATTCTCTACACAATTCATTGTGGATTTTTCTCAACTTCTATCTCTCCATTTCCATACACTTGAAAGGTTGATAGCTCAAACACTTACCACACCCTTTCAAAGTGTCAAGTAAGGTTTTGGTGCTGCTGGAAAGCATTGGAAGAAGCCAAGCTTTGGCGGATGCAATCGGGCGTATTGCGGGATCCGGAGAGCTAGACAAGACACGGTTCTGAGAAGCCTTATTAAAGTAGGAGCTTAGAGGGCTTAGGTGCATTGGGTAGATTAGGCTTGTAGGATTTCTTGCTATTCGTGTATCCCAACTGATTATCTAGTGGACCGATTACCGCTTAGAGGACGGCGGAGAGGTTTTACGCTGAGTACTTCGGTTTCCTCTTCAATAACACATCGGCGTATTATCTTGTGTTTGCATTCTTCTTCCCTACTCTTTTAGCTTTCATTTTACTGCTGTAATATGTTGAATATGGCTTCGAGTAGTTATATTGTGTGTACGCTCACATTTACTCTTTTCCGCACTTAGTTTAAGTAAGAGTAAAATCAACCGAGCCGTTATCTTTAATTTGGGGGTCTAAACAGCTCTTGTGTTTTAACACATTTTTGAGCTTTCATTTATTTTACTATAATTGTAGTTTTTATATTATCTTGCTCCATCCTTGGGTGGAAAAACAAACAAAAAACTATTTTCATTTTCTACATAATAATAGTGGGGCAGCTCCTTCCTTTCTAATGCAATTCTTATGAAACCAAAAAAAAAAAAAATCTAGGTTGGGAAAATAAAATGTCAAGATATTAGTAAAAGAATGCAGTCTTTATTCTCATGGACTAATGAAGTATCTTTCTGGAATGTTTGAAACTTCAAATATAGTTCTGACTTATGAGAACCGATGTTCAAGTCTTCTTTGCCATTGTTTCTCAAAAAAAAAAAAAAAGTCATCTTCGCCAATGGTTTTACTGTAAAAAGGTATAGCGATTAGCTGACCCTATACCGGAGCTACCCAAAAAAGAATTGTTTTCTACCCTTTGTACGAGTCTTCTTCCAAAACTTTCTATTGCTATGAAAAATGGAAAAAATGGTTAAAATTTACTATAAGGAAAATAAAAGAGTTATTATCTATGAAATTTTCAACTATTCTATTTTTCGTCCTTATATACAACCAAAGGGAATCTGGTCCCCTAATAAGAACTTATTGTAAAGAAAAAATTTAGATAAAAAAATAACCTTGAAGATATGTCAATTAAAAAATAATTTTCAGAGGTGGAGAGATAAGTCCCCCTTATTTTTTGAGTAATAATATTAAGTGATTATTATAAATAAAAAAAAAAAACAAAATCCTTATTTGATTTGTATATAGTTTTTTTTTTTTAATTTTACTTTTTAAAATAATTATATTTTCACCAACCTATATTTTAAAATCATTAAACAAATAAAAATAAGATGAACAAACATTCTAAGAGCATTTGTAGTTAATGCAAAATAGAAAAAATGCTCAATTTTATACATTTAAGTTCAAAATCACCAATATCAGATAAGTTAAAAATTTATAAATTTGCAAAGTTGCTATAATAACCACTATTCATTTTATATTTAATTTTTTATTCTTTTTTTACGTATCTCAAGGATGAAGAGAGAGAGTGAATAATAATTATTATATGTGAAGAAAAAGAAATAATTAAAAAAAATAAAAAGTTGATATTTAAATGAAATAGTGTATATAATAAATAATCTAATATTGATATTTTTGACAAAATAATTGTATAAAATAAAAAATAGGCTTTTGTACTAAAATAAACATACATTTTTGAAAAGCATCTTACCTTTAAAATCTAAATTATAAATCCATTTGGTAACAACTTATTTAGTTGAAATTGAAATTTTTTTATTAAAAATATTATATATAAAACTAAAAACTATTGAATAATAGAAATATATATATATATATGAGTCCAGTTAATGTATGCCCTTATCATTAACAAATCTGTTTTTGGAAAAATTTTATTGAGAATTAAAAAAGCTGTCAAAACTTTTTCAATTCCTGATAAAACATTTTTCAAAAATGGTATACTATTGTGTGTCCTTAAAGCATACGTTAGTAAAATTCTCTCTCTCTCTCTCTCTATATATATATATATATATATATATTTCATCCCATGCAAAACGCAACTTATATATTACGAAAAGGGTGCATCAAAAAAAAAAATATATAAATATATATATATATATATATATATATATATATATTACGAAAAGGGAAAGTGAAAACCATTGTCGGTGGCCCGTAGATTGGATTGGGTACCAAGAAAAGCTAGTACGTAATACGAATTCCTTCACAAGAAAAGTGGCCATCAAGGATACAGTGCCCTTTGGGTCCACTTTAGTTAATTACTAGGAGTATTATATTAAACCTTTTGAGACCACTTTAGTTAATTACAAGTATTATATTATATAAAGGTAATGATCTGCTGGGTTCTATGTCTATAGTTGTATACTATTTTATTTGACTTTTTGTATCAGTTGTGAAGATCGCCACACTTCATTTTCTCCCTCACTAAATAACTGACCCACGCGCGCGGTCCAATAGCGTGTGCAGGATTCATATGCTACTAGAGAGGAGAAAATAACAATTTCATAAAATAAAATAGATGGAAATAATATGGTTATATTTATAATATCTTCATGGACAAAACCTAGGTGTGAAGGGCTTTGTAGCTAAATTAACATTTTTTTATGTATAAAGTGTTTAGGGGTCTAAGGAAAAAGGTTTAAGTTACGGAGTTAGTAGCATATTGTAATTGTTTTATTAAAAAAAAACTTAGTTATAGTACTTTAAATATATTATATTTTAAGTTCTCAATTTTTTATTTTAGAATCCATTAAGTTCTCAAATTAAATCTAAAATAGATAGTTGCATTGAATTTAATTTTCATTAGAAAAGACAACATTATTTATGTTTTTTTATTGATAAATTCAATTAAATGTTTGAATTTAATTGAAAATTATTATATTATTATATTTAAGGTACTATACTTAAATTTCACCATGTACTCAAAATTTCTTAGTGGTTTAAAAAAGGTGCGTTGGTTTCGCATTTTATCTACTTTTTGTATTTGGCACCCCAAGTGGGTCACATTAAATATGTAAGAGCATTCTCATCAAGGGTAGTATAAATGCTAAAATTCTATTTTTAGCAACTGAAACCACAAAACTCTACTCTATCAAAGATGCCATATGCTAAAAAAATTGACATCTTGCTAGAGTGAGCTCTCATTTTTGAGAGCTCACTGTAGCAAGATGTTATTATTTTTTAATATTTTTAATTCTCTCTCCTCAGACTCTCACTCTCACTCTCTCATCTCTCTTTCTCAGACTCTCCCTCTCGTGGGTCCGATGGGGTCGTTGATGAGTGCAAGTGGAGGTTTGTCCAATGACTGCTAACGGGTTGTGGGTCCGATGGTCGATGGGGTCATGGGTCATTTTTCTACTGTGGTTTGCTTGATGGGTCTCGGTGGTGTTTCTCAGCGGTGGTGGGTTGCTAGGTTGCTTGATGGGTCTCGGCGGTGTCGTGGTTGGATATGTCATCGCTTATGCCGGTGGGTTGAGGCCGTTGGTTGTGGCTTTGTGGTGGCTTGGGTGGTGAGGGTGAGTGGGTTGACTTGTTTGTGCTGTGGGTTGAGGTTGATGGTTGTGCCGGTGGGTTGAGGTCGTTGGTTGTGGGTTTGTGGTTGTTGGGTTACTAGGTAATGGTGGTGAGTTTGGTGGTTGGTGTGCCGTGGGTTGAGGCAGAGAGAGGATGAGAGGGAAAAGCAAGGGTTGTGCCGTGGGTGGTGCTGTGGGTGGAGGCTGGTGGTTGGTTATGCCGTGGCTGGTGCTATGGGTTGTGCCGGTGGTGGAGGCTGTTGGTTGTGTGGGTTTGTGATGGCTTGGGTGGTGAGAATAAAAAAGAATAAAAAATGATAAATAAATAATATTTTAATGAAGTGATAAAAAATAGAAGTTTTGATGTTATGTGTATTGTAAAGTGATGTGTTAAATGCTACAAAGTTAGTTTTTTAGATGCTAAATGCTAAAATTTTTAAAACCCTTGACGAGAATGCTCTAAAATGATTTTAACATCCTCTAATCTCGTATATTTCATAAAATTGTAAATAATTCAAAAGGTGATATCTTCATTTAACATACCATAGAGGATATGACCTCTACGAAATTGACAAAGCAACTTAGTTGTGTAGGCAAAATGGAATTGTAAGGACGGAATTTGGGTCCCTAGCCCAAGGGATGGATGGGTTTAGGCCCAAAAAACCCAATACAATGAATTTGTAGAGAGTGGGTTGGAAAACTGGGCTTTAATGAGTTAGACAACAAGTAAAGTGGATCCAAATGACAAGAGAATGAAGATAGACTAGTTTAATCTAAAGAAAATCATCCTCGGCACAATCCGAGAAGACTATTTCTTATATATTTCTTCTCATGTTTGATCACAAGTTCAACTTTTGATTGCTACAATGTTTTTCTCTTAATTTCTCCATCCCTTACTCTCATTGCCTTCTTCCTATTTTATACTCTCCCATTGCCTTCATCTTTGCCCTCCACGTGTAAGTTAGATTGTTGGTGTTGATCCCTGTCACATCAGCACCTTCCTAAAGTCTCTAGAGAGTAGCTGTAAGGCTGAAAACTACTGTTCAGGTATCACTTTCTCATTAATGCGGCTAGAGAGTTAGCTGCAGAGTATTAAATGCGGTGGTAGCAGCTTTCCCTTAGATATTTCTCAGCTCCCATTTGTCTTATACGTTCACAAAGCATATCCTCATCAATAGAACTTCCTAGAACGTCACCTTAGACGACATAACACACTTTCTGACCTCCACCTCGTTAGCTGAGGAGATACTCCTCCTCGGCATACTTCCTCCATCTTTCACAGTCATGGCTTGATCGTGAAGTTCAAAGTCTTGCATCTTCCTCACTATTGATCTGTCCTCGGACCACAAAGCCTCCTCGGCCAAGCCCAAGGCCCAACATATATTTTTGGGCCCTTTGTCCCTACAATAGCCCCTCAAAATCTCGGTTTTCTCCTCCTATCCGAGGAGAAAAATGGGGTTTTGACTTTGGAGAATTAAATCCATTTGTTTCTCTGATTTCCACACGTGAGAGCATTGCTTTGCTTGTCCCGTAACTGTTCCTGACGCTTCGGAGTCCGCGAAGTCTCATTAAATGCTCCAGGCGGCGCTTTGTTCCCTGCATCCTACGGTGAGATGTAGATCCTACGGCTGGCGTTTCTCCTCGAATTTTGGGCGGGATAACTCCCACTCAATTCCGCCTTCTATATAAGGTGCCTGAGGGGAGTTATTTCTCCTCATTTTAAAAATTTTCAAGCTCTCCAGAAGTTCCAAACTCTCAAACCTTCAAGCCTTCCCAAGTTTCTAAATCTTCCAAGTTCTTTTCTTAAATTTTTTTTTAAATCTTTAAAAGGTTTAGGGATCAACACACGTGCTTATTCTTGTAAGTTTCTTCTTCTTTAGGTTCTTTTCTCCTCGGCCAATCTCCTTGGCCTTCTATTCTTTGTTTCCTTTCCTTGAAAACTTCTTTCGCATCCCTTTAGCTCGCCTAGATGGGTAGATTTAAGCACCTTGTAGACTCTCCTGCCAGTATGGAGGGCTTCAAGGCTAAGTACCACATTCCGTAGGGAGTAGCCCTGTGGTATTGTGCTCCAAACCGGATAGTTACAGATAGAAACGAATGGGAGGTTGTCATTCCTATGATCGCTTTCATAGAAGGAGGAATGATCTTATGGGTAGGATAACCCGAGACTACCTAATCGCTCATAGGTTGTGTCCATATCAATGTGCGCCTAACCTCTTTAGGATTCTAGGTAGTGTAGATGCTCTCAACAAGCACATGGGGCTAAACCTCACTTGGCACGACGTCGTCTGGATGTACGAGTGCTACCTGCTTGGAGACGTAGGATACTACCTTAAGTCTAGATCCTCGGTGGTCAGGCTTATTTCGTGCCTCCCTAAATCCAACAAGGGTATGAAGGATGATTTCCTGATAGCCTCAGGGGATTGGCACAACGGTCTTCACAGCCCAGTCTGGGAGGGAGAGCCAGGTGGGGTACCTTAGGTTTAGGTTTCCTTTCTTTCTTTGTATCTAGGCATTAGCTTTGTGATTTCACCACCATTTTTTGCCTTTTAATATTCTGTTTACCTCTGATAGAGGTATTCGCTGTACTAACCATGTTACTGTTTCTCGGATGTTTTTGCAGATAAAAGATACGTAGCTCCAAGCCGCAGTCTTGTGGACTTCGCTGGCCTTAATAAAGTGTTGAGGTCTGAGGTGTTCGTAAGCAAGGACAAGCAACTGAGAGCAATCCATCTTATACTCGATTTTGAACCCCTGTCGAATCAATTCCAAGAGGTGGGTCACGCCATAAGAGCCGGTGATCCCAAGCTAGCCGAATAGACGTTTCAATGCCCGGCTTCTTAGCCCGAGAGGACCTGCCACCCGTTGAGCTACCCCTCCACCGTTCTCCCCGTGAGGTAGCAGCTCCGAGAGAAAAAACAGCCTCCTCCCGCCTGTCACTTGAGGCTGAGATAGATCAATTTCATTCCGAGGATGAGAGAGAGGAGCAGGGAGAACTGGTGGTTCAAGTTCCAGACTCCAAGGACGAGCTAGACAGAGTTTCCCCCCGGCCTTGTAGTTGCACATATAGACGATAGTTTGGAAGATGAGGAAGAAGAAATGGCCTTGAACCAGAGAAAAGGCTTAAGGGACCTCCTCGCGGAGAGAAAGAAGAGATCAGCATCTAAGGATGCCCCAGAGTTTCAGCCCCTCCCTTCCCTTCCCCCTCCCCCTCCTATCTCCACAACCGGCTTGCTCGCTATCCCTAACTTGAAGAAGAAGAGGAAGGAGAAAGAGATCGAGGAGGGGGAGGTGGTTCCACCAAAGGACCCCAAGCAGCAAAAAGTATCCAAAGACAGAAGGCGGGCCTCTTCGATGGAAAGTAAGGAGGCCGAGCACTCGGCCGACATGCGCCATCCAACTTGGAATCCCCGGTTAAAGTTGGATGGCGCAGCGCTGCCCTGGAACTCCTCCATCAAGGAGTTCTAGAGAGGCCACTCCTACCACGTGGCCGAAGCTCTAGAGTGTCCTCTCCTTCTCCCCAAGGACATGGATGCTTTAAAACGCATGAGGCAACCAAAGCTCTTCTTGTCCCTAAAAAGGTACCTGGCCATGGTGAGCTCCACGGCATACCTTACCAAGAGTGATTCTCTTCCTTCTCTTTCTCCCTTTTTTTTTTTGCTAACGTACTCTTTTGTTACCTATATACAAGCTATCCAAGAAGTCTCCGTGGCCGAGGAATGGGTCAAGGACGCGTGGAACGAAGCTAGGGTTGAGGCCAATCTCCACATCGAGACTGATAAGGCCTTGGGCACCACCAAATAGAAGAACCAAGAGCTCACTACCCAGCGGACAGCCGAAGAAATGGCATGTAGAAGCGCTAAGGCTGGCTTGAAAAATGCCCAGGACCAGGCTGAAGACCAGAGCAAAAAGCCCTATCTCACTGAGATAGAGCTGACCACTCAGAAATAGCTGGTCCTGGAGCTAAAGGCAGACCTGCAAAAGGCCAAAGAAGTAGCTTGGATGGCCAAGGAAGCTGCTGAGGCTTCGGAGCAAGCATCTTACGAGCGTGGGGTGCAAGAGACTGAGATACGGCTGGCAGATGAGCTGGCGGAGTTATGTAGAGACTACTGCAGGGAGGTGTGGGCAGAAGTGCTCAACCTAGCAAGAGTCCCTACTACCTCCGAGTGGAGGCTTGCTGAGAACACATTATTCCCAGAGGACATCTGAAAAGTTCCAGCGGTGCTCCTCCTCCCGTTGTTCTTGCTATTCCCCCTTCGAAGCAGCCCTCCACCACTCAGGCCTCTCTTTCTCCTTCCGAAGTCCCAAAGGGGCCCAGTAAGGAGGCCGAGGTGGTCGAGGGCAAGGAGGGTAGCCAAGGGGGTCTTCGGCCTGAGGGCAAGGGCAAGGAGGTCAAAGCCCTGCCAGAAGCCAAAGGTAAAGAGGCTGCCCTCAAGATCAAGGATGCTGACTCTAAAGCCAAGGACGCTGCTGCCAAGGCCAAGGATGCTGCCACCAAGGCCAAAGATGTTGACTCCACAGCCAAGGATGCTGATCTCAAAGACGACCCTCCCCACGCCAAGGCATAGTTTTAGGATTTTTCCTTTCTTTTTTGTACTTCTTCTGTTTTTTTGTTGTGGCAGTTTGCCACCGTTTATAATGTACCCTTATTTTCCTTATTTAATGAAAATATATCAACTTTGGCTTCATAAATCTTTATTTTCTTTGCAATGTTTGTCTATGGTTGGTGTGATGTTTTTAAGTGTGAATACCCACACTATAACAAAAACTCGTAGTAGTAATTTGCCATTAACTGGAACAAATGATACCCGTATGCATGGTGAGGAAAGTGATTAAGTCCTTAGATGCAAATGAAATGCTTAGTAGAAAAAAAGGGGGGCCCGAGGTATCTCATTTTAAGAATATCTTACTACATTACCCTTGGAATACTTTAATCAAGACCCAAGGTGAGCTTTCCAATTGTTAATTTCCCCTAGGCATGTGAACCGAGGAATCCGACACGTCCAGAATTTCGTTCAACACTTAGAAGAATGAGCTGAAGTATTAATTTACCCAAAGCATATGATCCGAGAGATCAGACATAACTAAGGTTCTATTTAACAATTAGTAAAATGTACCAACAAGATCAATTTACTCAAGGTATTTGGTCCGAGGAGCCAGGCATAACCAAGGTTCTGTTTAACACTTAGATAGATGTCAAAAAGTATTAATTTACTCAAAGCATGTGGTCCAAGGAGCCAGGCATAGCTAAGATTTTGTTTAGCACTTAGATAGATGTCAAGAAGTGTTAATTTACCCAAAGCATGTGGTTCGAGGAGCCAGGCATAACTAAGGTTCTGTTTAACACTTAGTAAAATGAACTGAAGTGTTAATTTACCCAAAGTACGTAGTCCGAGAGATCAGGCATAACTAAGGTTTTGTTTAACACTTAGTAAAATGAACTGAAGTGTTAATTTACCCAAAACATGTGGTCCGAGAGACTAGACATAACTAAGGTTCTGTTTAACATTTAGTAAAATGAACTGAAGTGTTAATTTACCCAAAATATGTGATCCGAGAGACCAGGTATAACTAAGATTCTGTTTAACACTTAGATATCAGGAGGTATTAATTTACCTAAAGCACGTGGTCCGAGGAGCCATGCATAGCTAAGATTCTGTTTAATACTTAAAAAAATGATATGAAGTATAACGCATAATGTAATAAACGAAAATATAGTAAAGGAAACTTTCATTAATAATAATACATTCTCAGGTTGTTTACATTCCAGGGGTATGGTACAACAATTTCATCTAGATCTTCAAGATAATATGCACTTATTCCAGCCATCGAGGTGATGCGATATGGCCCTTCCCAGTTGGGCCCTAATTTTCCCCATGCTGGGTTCTTTGCAGTACCCAAAACCTTTCTTAATACCAAGTCCCCAGGCGCTAATGGCCTTAACTTCACATTGGCATTATACCATTACTTGAGCTTGTGTTGATAATAAGCCAATTGGACCCTAGCATTTTCTCTTTGCTCTTCAATTAAGTTTAAGCTCTTCCCTAATAGCCCATCATTGTTGCTCGGAGTGAAAGAACTTGTTCTCAATGTTAGGAATCCAGTCTCTAGAGGAATAACAGCCTCGGCTCCATAAGTCATTGAAAATGATGTCTCCCTTGTTGACCGACGAGGGGTGGTCCGATATGTCCAAAGGACGTGCGACAACTCATCCACCTATTTTTCCTTCGCATCTTCCAATCTTTTCTTGAGTCCACTCACTATGACCTTATTGACAGCCTCGGCTTGTCCATTCCCTTATAGGTAGGCCGGGGTGAAATACCTATTCATAATTCTCAGGTCACAACAATACCTCCTGAAGGCCTTGCTATCAAACTGAAGGCCGTTGTCTGAGATGAGGGTATGAGGGATCCCGAACCGAGTGACAATATTTTTCCAAACAAATCTCTTAGCATCCATGTCCCTAATATTTGTCAATGGTTCAGCTTCAACCCACTTGGTGAAGTAATCCGTGCCGACTAGCAAATATCTCTTATTCCCTGCTGCCTTAGGGGAAGGACCTACAATGTCCAAGCCCCATTGAGCAAATGGCCAAGGGCTGGACAGAGGATTAAGGACTCCTTCCGGTTGGTGAATGTTTGGTGCAAATCTTTGGCATTGATCACACTTCTTCACATACTCTTGTGCTTCCTTCTGCATGTTCGACCACCAGTATTCCTGAGTGAGAGCTCTGTGAGACAAAGATTTGCCTCCTGTGTGGCTTCCACAAATCCCTTCATGTAACTCCTTAAGAAGTAGCTCTGATACTTCAGGGTGTATGTATAGCAAGTATAGCCAAGAAAAAGAGCGCTTGTACAATTTTTGGTCCTCGGACAGCCAAAACCGAGGAGCCTTTCTTTGCACCTTGTCAGCTTCCGATTTTTCCTTGGTCAAGATATCTTCCTTAAGGAATAGTACTATAGGGTCCATCCAACTAAGCCCCACCCTAATTTGATGGATATGGGCCATCTCTCTCTTCACTTCAGTAGGCTTGCACAAGTCTTCAACAAGGATGACCTGAGGTAAACCATGTGCCGAGGAGGTTGCAAGAGTGGCCAGAGAGTCAGCATGTGTGTTTCCACTCCTAAGGATATGCAGCAAGCTGAAGGACTTAAATCCTGATTGCAAGTGCCTAACCTGATTCAAATATTCTTGCATTCTCACATCTCTGGCCTCTAACTCCCCTTTCACCTAGCCTACGACTAATCTTGAATCCGAGAATATCTCCACTGCCTTTCCGCCCATTTTTTGAACCATGGCCATCCCCACCAATAGAGCCTCATACTCAGCCTCGTTGTTTGTGGCCGAGAAGCCTAACTTTAAAGATTTCTCAATAGTGATCTTCTCAGGAGATACTAGGACTAGCCCCACTTCGGATCCCCTTTGATTTACTACACCATCAACGTATACCCTCCAAGATAAAGGCTTTTGCAGGGAAACCATGTCAACCAATTTTCCATCCATGCCTTGCCTCTCTACCTCTTCTTCTAATGGGGATTCAGCGAACTCGACCACCAAATCTGCGAGGACCTGGCCCTTGACAGAGGTGCGAGGCATATACTTGATGTCAAAAACCCCTAGTATTGTACCTCACTTAGCAATCCTCCCAATGAAATCAGCACTTCGAAGTAGTGATCGAAGTGGAAGTTAGGTTAATACAACAACTATGTGTGATTGGAAGTAGTGGGGTAACTTACGCGTAGCATGCACTACTACCAAAATGGCATTCTCCAGTGGCAAGTAACGGACTTCGGCCTCATGTAGTGACTTGCTCACATAGTAAACTGATCCCTGCATACCACTATTAACCCGGACAAGAACCAGGCTCATCGTATGGGAAGCCACAGCAATGTAAGCAAACAAAACCTCATCCACCTCGGGTCTGAACATAATGGGTGACCGAGATAGGTATTCCTTCAACTACTAGAAGGCCAAGAAACACTCTTCAGTCCATTCAAATCCCTTCCACCTGTTCAACAACAGGAAGAAAGGCCTACACCTGTCTGCTGACCGAGAAATGAATCAGTTTAGAGCAGCAATCATCCTGTCAACTTCTGGACCTCTTTGGGATTCTGAGATGGCTATAAATTGTTAATTGCTTTAATTTGGTTAGGGTTGACTTCAATTCTGCAGTGGGTAACCATGTACCCCAAGAACTTCCCTGATCCGACACCAAAAGAGCACTTAGAAGCATTAAGTTGCAGCTTGTGTCTCCTCAAGATCTCAAAGATATTCCCGAGGTCGTTAACATGCTCGGATTCTAACTAACTCTTGACCACCATGTCGTCTATATAAATTTCAATGTTTTTTCCTAGCTGTGGCTCAAACATCCTAGTCACCATCCTCTAATAAGTAGACCCTGCATTCTTCAGACTAAATGGCATCACCTTGTAGTGGTAATTTCCAGTAAGAGTGACGAAAGCTGTCTTCTCCTGATCATCCAAATCTAAAGGTATCTGATGGTACCCTTGAAAGACATCCAAAAAGCTCATCCGAGGATGGCCTACCGTCGCATCAACTAACTAATCAATCCGAGGCATGGGGAAAGGGTCCTTTGGACAGGCCTTGTTCAAGTCTGTGAAGTCTACACATACTCACCACGTTCCATTTTTCTTCTTCACCACTACAATATTGGCCAACCACTCCGGATAAAACACCTCTTTAATTGCCCCAGCCTGCTTAAGCTTCATCACCTCGTCCTTGACAGCATCAGAATGGTCCTTAGATGAGCACCGAGGCAGTTGCTTTTTGGGGGTGACAGATGGATTGACATTCAAATGATGACAGATAAAGCTCGGATCCACCTCGGGAGCTTCATAAGCACTCTGCGCAAAATATGTCAATGTTCCTCCTGAGAAACTCTATTAACTCTTCCTTCTCCTAAAGAGGCAGCTGATCTCTGACCTGAAAGAACTTCTCTGGATCGTCACCTACAACAATTTTCTCTAAATCCTCACACTTCGCCTCCTCGGCCGTCCCATCCACGGGTAACACTGAAGTCCTTGATTGCTATAAACCCCTATCAGTAGAGGCCGAGGACCTGGTTTCAAGCTGATGCATAATAGCAGCTACCAAGCATTGTCTAGCCACAAACTGTCTCCCAACTAGCTCCTCGATATGATTCCTGGACAGATACTTCACTTTCAAATGGAGGGTGGAAGAAACAGCCCCCAGGGCATGGAGCCAAAGCCGTGCCACAATGGCTGTGTATGGAGAATAAGCATCCACCACAATAAAATCCACCTCCACCACCTCTGAGCCTGCTTGCATGGGTAGTCTAATCTGACCCTTTGGAGTAACAACCTTTCCATCAAAGCCCACCAGAGGTGAATCATAGCTCGTCAAATCTTCCGGCTTCAAATTTAGCCCCTTGTACAAGTTAGGATACATAATCTCAACCCCACTACCCTAATCCATTTGCACCCTCTTCACATCATACCCCCTATCCTGAGGGTGACCACCAAGGCGTCATCATGTGGTTGTATGGTCCCAGCCTTATCATCGTCCGAGAAGCTCAACGCTGGTCGAACCTCTACCCTAGCCCTATTCAGCTCATGTCCGGAATCCTCGGTGGGTGGCCGAGCCACCGACATCACCCTGGATGAATGAGAACTAGTCCTCCCTAGAGCAGTGAGGATGACGTTAATTATGCCCAAAGGGGCTTTTGAAGAAGCATCCCTCTGAGGTTCTGATCCTGCCTGGCCCCCTTGACCACTGGGATGATACAAAAATTGCTTTAACCTTCCTTCTCGGACCAGCTGATCCAGATGACCCCACAAAGTTCTATAATCCTCTGTGGTGTGCCCTTGGTCCTGGTGGTATTGGTAGTGAAGGCTTTGGTTGCGCCTCGTAGGGTCTCCTCCCATCTTGTTTGGCCACTTGAAGTATGGCTCATTCTTAATCTTCTCCGAGACTTGATGTACTGGTTCTCGGAACACCGTGTTAACCACCTAAGGAGCTGTAGACCCATATTGCCTAGCAAAATCCCTTCGGGGTCTGTTGTTACTGTATCTGTTAGACCTGAAATCCCTCCTGTCTTGAGGGATAACCTTAGCATTTCCTTTCCCTTGCTGCTGGTCTTCCTCAACCCGCTTGTATTCGTCAATACAGTCCATAAGCCGACACATACTCCTTACCGGCTTCTTGGTCAAGGACTTTCTCAACATGCTCGGCAGGCAAGCCGACCTTGAAAGTCCTTACAACAATGTCATTAAAGTCCCCATCGATCTCGTTGAACATCTCCCAGTATCTATTTGAATACGTTTTCAGGGTCTCCCCTTCTCTCATGGACAGAGACAACAAAGAATCTAAGGGCCGAGGAACCCTACTGCACGTAATAAAACGAGATCCAAACGCTTGAGTGAGTTCCTTAAAGGAATCAATGGAACTTGCTCCTAAGCCATCAAACCACCTCATAGCCACTGGCCCTAAACTGGAGGGGAACACCTTGCACATCAAGGCCTTATTCTTGGAGTGCACAGTCATTCTCTGGTTGAAATGGCTCACATGCTCTACAAGGTCTGTTCGACCATTGTACATGGTGAACGTTGGCTGAGTGAATCACCGAGGAAGTCTCCCTTCCTCAATTTTGCGCGTGAAAGGTGACATGAAAATTAGGTTGAGCGCTCTGCTCATCGCATCATTTCCTAAGCCTTTGGAAGATGAGCCCTTTTTTCTACGTTTAAGGTGGTAGTCCTCATCATACGAAAAAGACTCACTAAGAGGAGTCCTTGACCTGGGTCTATAACTACCATCCTCCTCATCGTTAGAATTGGAGGGAGTTCGCCTTTGCTGTTCGTGGCGCAACTTCCTCTTCAAGTGATCGATCTCCAGTTGCATGGCTTTAGTATTCTCCTCATAAGAAAGGTGACTCCCATTTCGAGACTGGCTCCTACTAGTATGGGTGGTATGCACACTAACCTCCCGGTCCCTTCTACGCTCAAGATTAGCAAAATGATCTTGACGTTGGGACCCCATAGATTCCTCCAAATTCGGACCTGAGCCTACCATAGTTGGACTTAAAAATCACTACAGCACCAGAAATTTTCCTCAGATGGCGCCAATTGTAAGGACAGAATTTAGGTCCCTAGCCCAAGGGATTGATGGGTTTAGGCCCAAAAAGCCCAATACAATGAATTTGTAGAGAGTGGGTTGGAAAACTAGGTTTTAATGAGTTACACAACAAGTAAAGTAGATCCAAATGACAAAAGAATGAAGATAGACTAGTTTAATCTAAAGAAAATCGTCCTCGGCACAATCCGAGGAGACTAGTTCTTATATATTTCTTCTCAAGTTTGATCACAAGTTCAATTTTTGATTGCTACAGTGTTTTTCTCTTAATATCTCCATCCCTTACTCTCATTGTATTAGGACATATGTGATTCACTTGTTAGGAACATATGTCACTATTTTATGTAATTGGCTAATCCTTTGACAAAACGTACTTTACTTGTAATTTGGTAGATATAGGATGTGTTTAATACTTCAAGAAAATTTGTATCAAGATCAAGTGTTGAAGCCATGCAAGTCTGTCCAAGATTCAAGCTAAAAAGTGCCTGTCATTAAAACTCGACAGCTAGCCATCTATCGAGCTTAAAGAGCTGTTCAGCCCCGTGGCTCAACAGCAGCTCAACAGATAGGGTATCTGTCGAGGTTTATGAAAAACAGATTTTCAGTTCTGTTTTGACTCTAATCCTTGATTATGTGTTTGGGCTTTCTTTTCTCATAACCCTAGACATATAAAAGGATTATTTTAAGGGCCGTCGAAGAGTTCACAAGTTGCACAAGTGTTAAGCAAAGTTTGTTCAAGCAAATTGTGAACAGAGACAGAATTTGCCCTAGTTCATCATTCTTGTGAAGAAGTTGCTGTGTTTGTGCACCGTAGGATTTTGTGACCAAGCATCTTCTTGATCTTCAACGTTGGGATGAACTAAAGAACTTTGCAGCCAACAACCTTCTCTAGTTGGTAATTGAAGTCACGTACTGGGATCTGCGCAATTGGTTAGTCACGTACTGGGAGCCGTGTATCAAAAGGGGAAATTGTCACTATAGAACAAGTCCAATTGGGTATTGGGGTAAGGGTTCAACTGTAGGTTGGTATAAGGTACTAAGATTCCTTTACTTGTAACCACTTGTTGTGATAATAGTGGAATTTCGGGAATGGTGACCTGAAAATCACCCGGTGCGGTTTTTGCCGTGTAGGTTTTTCCCATTTGTAAACAAATCACCGTGTCATTTATTTTCCATTGCATACTTAGTTTAATTGGTGATTTGTTTGTGCTACCACGCGCTTTGAATGTTAATTTGATTAATTAATAAACTTGGCTAATTAATCAATTAATTAATCACAATGGGTCAATACGTTTTTAGCCTATCAAGTGATATCAGAGCAGGCACACTCTGATTAGGTTTTAATATTTGCTGTATGATCCATTGACCCCTGTTTGTCATGGATAGAGGACAGTCTCTCATTATACCTCCCTTATTTGATGGTACTAACTATGCATACTGGAAAGTACGCATGAGAGCTTTCTTGCAGTCTCTAAATGAGAAGGTGTGGCAAGCTATAGAGATTGGCTGGACCAAGCCAAAGAAAGCGCCGGCCGATTGGGATGATGCCAAGATCAAGGCAAACTTCAATAGCAGGGCATTGAATGCTTTGTTCAGTGCAGTCACTAATGAGGAATTCAAGAAGATATCCTCCACTGAAACTGCAAAGGAAGCATGGACTATCCTCCAGGCAACCTATAAAGGAACTAAGGCTATCAAGGATTCAAAACTTCAGAGGCTCACTATAAGCTTCGAAGAGATTAAGATGAAGGAAGATGAGTCGTTCGATAAGTTCTATACCAAGCTCAAGGACATAGTGAACTCAGCTTTCAATCTTGGGGAAACCATTCCTGAACCCAAGATTGTGAGAAAGGTACTTAGATCTCTACCCGTGAGATATCATGCCAAGATTACTGCGATCGAGGAATCAAAGGATATTGACAAGATCCCTTTGACAGAGTTGGTTGGTAATCTACAGACCTACGAGCTAGGGCTAGCGAGGATTGGTAAGTCGGGTAAAAGCAAGAGCATGGCATTGAAAGCCAAGAGCAGTGATATTGATGAGTCTTCTGAGGATGAAGATTCTAAGATGAAGTCCTACATCACTAGGCAATTCAAGAAGTTCATAAAGAATGCCAATGGGAAGGGCTTCGACAAGGACAGTAGGGAATCCAGTTCTTCTCAGTTCAAGAGCCAAGACAAAGGGAAGAAGGATGCTAGGGATGGCGGTCAGTGCACTGTTCCCGCAGGACCAAAGTGCTTTGGGTGTCAAGATTTTGGTCACATGAAACAAGAGTGCCCCACATATCTCAAGACCATTGGGAAGAGCAAGACACTTGCTACAACTTTGAGCAACACCGAACCTGAGGATGATTCCAATAATAAGGATGACGGAATTCTGAATGCCTTCACTGCCACTGTCAATCCTACTGAGGGGATTATTGAAGATGTGGATGAAGAAGAGGAATTGGTAGAGTACAAGTTTGGGAAGATAGATGAACAAGATGACATCCATACAGTCTATGAGAAATTATACAAGCTTTCTGAGAAACATGAGAAACTTTATAGGCTGACCACCAAGAAGTTCAATGTTGTGGAACTTGATTGTGAAGAGTTTTCCACAAAGTTTGATGAAGTCAATCAAACTATTAGAGCACTAAGGTTTGAAAATAACTTCTTAGCTAAAAAGACTAAGAAGCTTGAAGCGGAGCTGTTTCAAGTCAGAGCTTAACTGGAGAGGACTTCAAGTGTAAAGCTTGATGAGATGTTAAATCTTCAGAAATCTGCATCCAATCGAACCGGTTTAGGGTATGGTCTCTCTTCTTCTAATATTGCTTCTACTAGTACTACTGTTTTTGTTCCTTCTAGTAATAATGTTGAAATTGAGAACAATGATGTTAAAACTGATTTAGCTAGTGAGAACATAGACAAGGGTAAATCTATTTTAGGAGCACCCCCTAAACTTGAAAATAAAGAAGCTAAAAACCCTAGGGCTAAGAAGGCTAACTCTCAGAAGTCTAAACAAAAGAAGCAGCATCTTTGTCATCATTGTGGAGTTGCCAGTCATACTCGACCAAATTGTTATAAGTGGTTAGCCACCCAATAGAGCAACGGCATGATAGCATCTGGAAGCCAGAATCAGCTTCAATCCTCTTTTGCTCCTCTTGGAGATCTACTCAAAGCCCTCATGTTCCCTTCGAACTTGAACGGTTTAAATTCTTCCCCCTCACCGCCGGTTCAAGGGTTTGCTAGACGGAAAGGTTCTTCCAAGGTGTGGAAGGAAAAGGGCTCTAAGTGATTCTATCATTTTTCTCTTTCTCTCTTCTTGTTTTTGGTTGCATTACTTGTGTGTTTTGCTTTCAAGTTTTGAGTCAGTCTAGTTTTATGCTTTGCTTTGTTTAACATGTTTTTGTTTGTTTTCAGTTTTGTTTATTTTGTTTTTCATATAAAAATAATAAAAAATTGAAAAATCAGAAAAATACAAAAACAGTGTGTGTTTTATGTACATTGGTACTTGTGTACCTTCGATGGTCATTGAAACAAAGTTTTCTAAACTTTGTATCTCTTGTAGCTTAGATGAGCATCTCTATGCACAACTAAGAAAGTGAACTTTGTGGCTCGTGTTTGCGATGAGTAAGATTAAGTAATCTCTTGTACTTAACACTCGTATCACTCTTTTTGACGGGAATGACTAGAAAATCCTAAGAGAAAGGCATAAATAACCATCTCACCACTATTGCCTGTCAATCATGAAATGACATTTATGTGCTTCGGTATAGCAAAATTGGAATGTCAAAAGCATAACATAATTAGGTGTTTCTTTTCTATCTCTTATATGTTCATGCATGATTTGCTTAAAAAGAAAAATACGCAAAGAAAAATAAAAAGCAAAAAGATCAAAATGCTTTATATATGATTGCAAGCGTGTATTTTAGGAAATGTGGGAGTTATAGGATGTACCTTGAAGGTGATAGTCCCCATCAAACACTTATGATTGTATGCGAGTTAAAGTGATTTTCTCATATCTCAAATTGTCATAACATGTATACACCTATGCAATCTTGCGATATTTTTCACACACAACACACAATATTCTTAGCTACTCTTGATACATGTTCAGGTAAAATGTGATTTAGCCATCACAAAGTTTTACATGTGTTAATGTATGCTCACTAAACTGTCTTGACTTGTTTTTTAAATATAAAATTGGTTAGACTTGTTTAGTGTGTGTGTGTGTGTTTTTGGGATCTATGTGCTTAAAATTGTTGTTGAGAGATGATTTTGAGAGCTTAAAATGTTGATTGGATCCTTGGTTGAGTTGCATGCTTGATTGCATTCATATATGTGTTTTTCCCTTCTTGAAAAACTGATTTTAAGCAATCTCGACACCTCCTCAACACCTGGCTATCTGTCGAGATCTTAAGCTGTTTCTTATCGCAATCTCGACACTTCCTCGACAGTTGGTGGATCGATCGAGAAAGTTCCTGGATCCTCGATAGCCTCTCGACAGTTAGTGGATCGATCGAGTTTCTTGTCTTGTGTCTTTGCTTTATACCTCGACACCTTCTCGACAGTTGTATCTGTCGATGTTGTTTTTCTCGACACCTCTCGACACCTCTATCTGTCGAGATTTAATGACCTTCTATATAAAGGTCCAGCACGATCCGGTTCCCATTTCTCTCGATCTCTCTCTTGTTAGCTTCGTGTTCTCTCCTCCCAAACCTTTCTCACTCACTCCAAACTTCTTCCTCAAGGTTTCTTCAAGCTTTTACAAGTTTTTCTTCACTTGGTAAGCTTCGAATATCTCATTTACATGCATTTTCATGTTTTGAAACCTAGGTTTTTTGGGGTTTTTTAAAAATTTTGGGGTTTTTCAAAATTGATGAGTTTTTGTTGAAATTTTGGGATGAGTTTTTGCTTAAATGAGTTTAAAATCTCATGCATTGCATCACATAAGCATTATAACAGTATTATCATGCATTTAGATGTGTACAAATTGATTGTGTGCTAGTAGGAGTGGATTGGGCTGAGCCCTTGATGCAATTTCTTTTGCATGTCACATGTTCATGCATTCCCCACGCATACGTACTCCTTTTTCAATATACTTGCTATATTTGAAATGTGTTTGGAATTTTCTGATTGTCTTTTTCTCTCCCTCTCTTTTATGTTTACGTTAGTCGTGTCTATGGCGCTTAAGTGTAAGTCAGCTCCGTCCTAGAACCCTTTGTGTTCTAGGGCATCTTCGTCGTCTGATCCTACTCCTTCACATATTCGGTTCCGTGATGAGGATTCCCGAAAGGACTTCTCGGAGAACTTTTCTCGACAAGATGTTCATTCGAAACGCCGAGTCATTTTGGCGAACTTCGCCGACACTGACCTACCCGATGTCATTCATAGTCGGGGTTAAGAGTCACTGTGTGACGTCCCGGTCACATGTCCATCCATGATGATTCAAGAGTTTTACTCCAGTATGCATGGATTCGATTATTCAGTACCTCTCTTTCATACTCGCGTTCGAGGTACGCGCATTGTTGTCACATCGCAGCTTGTTGCGGATGTTCTTCGTGTTCCGAGGGTAGAGCATCCTAACTACCCCAGATGTGAGCGTCTGAGGACTGTGTTTAAAGACAAGATGATTTCTGCATTCTGCAAGCACCCTTCTGATTGGGGTGATCGTCAGTTTACACCATGTAAGGCCTTTGCTAAAGGTCCTAGATTCATAAACATGGTGATGACTTTTTTTTTGCACCCACTCTCTTACTACAACTCTATCACAGAGCCTCGTGCTCGATTTTTGTTGTCTCTTCTTGAGCATCTTACTATTGATTTTCCTTCATATTTTATTCTTTCTCTTATAGATGTGTATAGGGATATGGCTACCCGTGATAAGCTCATTTTCTCTTCGGCTATCACGTGGATTTTATGCCATTTTTCTGTTCCTTTTCCCTCTTCTGACCATTTTTCTGTCATGTGTGCTATAGACGCTACTATCGTTAAACGTAGCGAGGCGCAGTTTAGGTCACGGCAATCAGATTCAGCAACTCCTCCCTCCCGTTCGGCTCCATCCCGATTTGCTCCATCCACATCCGCTCCCTCTTCTTCTATAAGCAATGTGTCACTCGGAGACATCATGGCGCAGCTTCAGCGCATGGATACTCGCCTTGATACTCTCTCTACTGAGTTATATCAGGTGAACATCCGTGTTGGTCATATAGCACGACGACAGGCGATCATGGGTGGCTTTGCTCCTGAGACTTCTCCTCCACCTCCTCTAGTGGCCTCTGATTCTGAGGATGAGGATGAGGATGAGGATGAGGATGATGGTGATGACGATGATGCTTCTGATGATGATGATGATGGAGATGCTAGCTCTACTGATGAGATGTCTACTTGACACTCTTACCCTTTGTCACTCGTGACAAAAAGGGGGAGTAGTTTTGGATATGAGAGTAGTCATTCTTAGGGGGAGAGTTAGTATAGGACATTTTTTGTTAGGGGGAATGTTGATATCTGAGGGATGTAATAAGGATTACATGTATCTTTTTCTTTTCTCTATTTTAGATACATTTATTTTTGTACCTTAGGTCTTATGACCATTATTGACATACATTGTACTTATCTTCTTTATATATGTTGATGTATGTTTCTTTCACCTACCCTTACATGTGTTGTTTCTTTTCTCTCTTTATGCACATGCTTCTTATTACTTGTATGCAATCTATTATTTCTATTTCAAACAAAGATGCCTTAATGAGTTTTGTTTAAAGTGTTTCAGAAATACAGGTTGTCAAAGTCTACTTGCCATAAACTCTCTTCTTGCAAAATTTTTCAAGAGTTTGTGTTAGGATAGATTTTATTGTATTCAAAAAGTGAATATGAGTTGAGTGATTTATGACTTCTCTTATATGTTCATTTGTTTGTTGTGGTTTTGTTACGGATTGCCAAATGGGGAGATTATTAGGACATATGTGATTCACTTGTTAGGAACATATGTTACTATTTTATGTAATTGGTTAATCTTTTGACAAAACGCATTTTACTTGTAATTTGGTAGATCTAGGATGTGTTTAATACTTCAAGAAATTTTGTTTCAAGATCAAGTGTTGAAGCCATGCAAGTTTATCCAAGATTCAAGCTGAAAAGTGCCTGTCATTAAAGCTCGACAGCTAGCCATCTATCGAGCTTAAAGAGCTATTCAGCCTCGTGGCTTGACAGTAGCTCGACAGATAGGGTATCTGTCGAGGTTTATGAAAAACAAATTTTCAGTTTTGTTTTGACTCTAATCCGTGATTATGTGTTTGAGTTTTCTTTTCTCACAACTCTAGACATATAAAATGATTATTTTAAGGGCCGTCGAAGAGTTCACAAGTTGCACAAGTGTTGAGCAAAGTTTGTTCAAGCAAATTGTGACCGGAGACAGAATTTGCCCTAGTTCATCATTCTTGTGAAGAAGTTGCTGTGTTTGTGCACCGTAAAGTTTTGTGACCAAGCATCTTCTTGATCTTCATCGTTGGGTTGAATTGAAGAACTTTGCAGCCAATAACCTTCTCTAGTTGGTGATTGAAGTTGCGTACTGGGATCCGCGCAATTGGTTAGTCATGTACTGGAGCCGTGTATCAAAAGGAGAAATTGTCACTACAGAACAAGTCCAATTAGGTATTGGAGCAGGGGTTCAACTGTAGGTTGGTGTAAGGTACTGTGATTCCTTTACTTGTAACCGCTTATTATGATAATAGTGGAATTTCGGGAGTGGTGACCTGAAAATCACCCGGTGGGATTTTTGCCGTGTAAGTTTTCCCCATTCGTAAATAAATCACCGTGTCATTTATTTTCCGCTGCATACTTAGTTTAATTGGTGATTTGTTTGTGCTACCATGCACTTTGCATGTTAATTTGATTAATTAATAAACTTGGCTAATTAATCAATTAATTAATCACAAGGGGTCAATACGTTTTTGGCCTATCACATTACCTTCTTCCTATTTTATACTCTCCCTTTGCCTTCATCTCTGCCCTCCATGTGTAAGTTAGATTGTTGGTGTTGATCCTTGTCACATCAATACCTTCCTGAAGTCTCTGGAGAGTAGCTGTAAGGCTGAAAACTACTATTCAGATATCACTTCCTCATTAATGCGGCCAGAGAGTTAGCTGCAGAGCATTCAATGCGGTGGTAGCAGCTTTCCCTTAGATATTTCCCAGCTCCCATTTGTCCTGTACGTTCACAAAGCATATCCTTATCAATAAAACTTCCTGGAACGTCACCTTGGACGACATAACACACTTTCTAACCTCCACCTCATTAGCTGAGGAGATACTCCTCGGCATACTTTCCCCATCTTTCACAATCATGGCTTAATCGTGAAGTTCAAAGTCTTACATCTTTCTCATTATTGATCTGTCCTCGAACCATTGAGCCTCCTCGGCCAAGCCCAAGGCCTACCATATATTTTTGGGCCACTTGTCCCTACAGGAATAATTTACAGGATAGGTCTTAGGCTGATTCAGAAAAGATTATTGAAATGGCTCCATCGGAAGCTGGGTAATTGTGTAGCTAGAACAATTCTATAAAATAAAATAAACAAAAACCATATGGTTACATTTAATAATGTTCTGGAAACCATTTTGAACCCCGTTTTGATTTACCTATTCGAAAAGCAATTTGGTATTGGCCTATTTTGATGTACCGTTTTAAGGTTACCACTAAAACTATATAAATATATATATATATATTTATGGGTTGGGTTCAAGTTACATCTGGTGTAACTTTAAGCAATGTTATACCACTCAATATTTTTTAATTGAATGTGAATTTTGACAAATTCTCTGTTATATTACATTATCTTCATGTATTTTGCATACTTAAAAAATTTAAAGATAATTAAAGATTAATAGTCACGTCATCAATCAATTATTTAAATTCAAGTTTTTGTAGTTTAAAATAATGTAGTTTATGGATTGAATGGTAGATTACATATATATCACATAAAATTATACCATATCAAATTATTAATTCAAAACCAAATCATTCACATTCTTAATATCATCATTACATAATATAAATATATAACATGTCATATATAAGTAAAGAAAAAATAGTATATTAATGAAGAAAAAGCAATGTCATGTGAGTAAAGTTAACAAGAAAAACTCATTACTAAAGGAAAATAGTACTTAATAAAATTTCATATATGAGTGAAAGTAATAAAAAATGGGTTTAGAAATTTTTTTTTTTTCTTTTTACATATTGGCTAAAATTAGCATACCAGGTGGAATTTAGTGAAATAAAGCAAAATAAACTGAAATTTATAACAAAATGGAATAGAGGGGTAATTTGTATCGTTAACTAATTAGAATGAAAGATTACGAAATAGGATTTATAACTATATTATTTCAAATAATTATTTATAATATCCTCACATTTAAATTTTAGGTATATTATTTCAAGTGTAATATGTTATGTTCTCCAATTAAATTCACACTTACATTAAATTTATCTATTCTTAAAAAATAATATACTATTTATATTTTATTAATATTTAAATTTAATAAAAAAAATCTAATAAACAACTGTTAAGTTTTTTTTTTTTTTTTTTTTTTTTTTTTGAGAACCAACGATAGCACTTGTGTACTACTGTTAAGTCTTAAGTGAGCGTTAACATTTTATTTTGCAGTAAAAATTTCTTATTAGTGGTTTAAAAAGGCGCGTGGTGTTTGCATCTGGAGGGACCGAAGGAATGGAGGTGGTAGGAAACAGCAAATATACAGAACAGGAAGAATAAAGGAAAATATTGTTTTATATTGGGAAATTTCAGATTCGCAGCCCCTACACCAAAGGAAAATATTTTTATATAATTGGGAAATTTCAGATTTGCTGCTTCCCCAAAGTCTTGGCAATTTCTTCTAGAAACTTTGACCATTGAAATATACTATTACGTTCCCCCCACTCAACCATTCTTTCTTTCTCTCCGACACATATAAAACCACCACTCTCCCCCACCGCTCTCTGCAGCAAAAACCAAAACCCTACACACAAAAACAGTACTAAACACACACACACACACACACACAAACACAATGCAAAAGAGTGGTTCATCATCATCACTTGGCCCAGGAGGCCTGGACCTAACCCAGGCCTTCTTCAGGCAAATTCAACGTGCCGCCCCTCCATCCCCAACAAAGCGACACACCAAAATCTCCGTCGTTGGAGCCGGCAACGTGGGCATGGCCATAGCTCAAACTATTCTGACCCAAGATGTAGCCGACGAGCTCGTCCTCATCGACGCCAAGGCGGACAAGCTACGTGGCGAGATGCTCGACCTTCAACACGCTGCTGCGTTTTTACCTCGCACCAAAATCCAAGCGTCTGTCGACTACGAGCTCACCTTTGGGTCTGATCTCTGTATTGTCACTGCTGGGGCCCGCCAGGTCCCTGGGGAGTCTAGGCTCAATCTGTTGCAGAGGAATGTGGCTCTGTTTAGGAGTATTATTCCTCCGCTGGCTCGTTACTCGCCGGAGACTATTTTGCTTATAGTTTCCAATCCCGTTGATGTGCTCACTTACGTGGCGTGGAAGCTATCCGGTTTCCCTTCGAATCGGGTTATTGGGTCCGGTACCAATCTCGACTCGTCCAGGTTTCGGTTCCTCATCGCCGATCATCTCGACGTCAATGCTCAAGATGTGCAGGTCAGTCACTTTTCTTCTTTTTTTTTTTTTTTTTAAGATACTCTCACAAAAAAAGTAGTGATGATGCACATGCACCGATGCTTAGGGTTTGGTTAGAGTTTGGTGGATTATCTGCATTGGAGTTTTTTTGGAGTTACAGAATTTCATATATTGTATCTTGTTTATGTTATTCCGATTCCATTAACTGTGAATAGATTCTTCCTTATTGTAAAAAGAAAAAGTTAGGTTGTGACATGTCCGTATGTTGAAAGCCTGTCCTTATTGAATAAACGGTATAAACCTATCTCTAGCTGCAATCTCTAGCTGTAAGCCTGTAATTGGATTTTCTTTTCCCACAGTTCTACTTTCAAAATTTACGGAGAATTCTCATAAATTAAAAAAAAAAAAAACAATTAACAGTGATTACAATTATAACCTCCAATTAGAAATATATATATATATATATTCTTTTTTTTTTTTGTGATAATATAGATTTGTTATTCTAACTTATATGTTTTTTTTTTTTTTTGACCAACACTCAATTATAAATTGAGTCAATTGACCATGTAAATTTAGTCGATTCTTTTTCTCTTTCTCCCTCTTTGTTTTTATTTTTATTTTTTAAAATTTTATTAGAAGAGTATGAATGAGAATTTTACTAATTAAATTAATTTAGGTAATGCTTTGGTGCTTACTTAATTTAGCAAACTCTACCTTGTTAATAAACTTTGTTGTAATAATTAATGCAGGCTTACATAGTTGGGGAGCATGGTGATAGCTCGGTGGCACTATGGTCAAGCATTAGTGTTGGAGGTGTGCCGGTATTGAGCTTCCTAGAAAAGCAACAAATCACATACGAAAAGGTGACCTTGGAGAAGATCCACAAAGAAGTAATAGATAGTGCTTATGAAGTGATAAGCCTCAAAGGGTACACATCCTGGGCTATTGGGTACTCTGTGGCTAACCTGGCTCGATCCATACTGAGAGACCAGAGGAAGGTCCACCCAGTCTCGGTAGTTGCTAATGGGTTCTACGGAATTGAAGGTGGAGACGTGTTCTTGAGCTTGCCAACCCAACTTGGTAGGGGTGGAGTCTTGGGTGTGACCAATGTGCATTTGACTGATGAGGAGGCTCACCGTCTTAGAGACTCTGCTAAGACCATCCTTGAGGTGCAAAACCAGTTGGGAATCTGAGTCACATCACAGTGGATCCCTGCTTTTGAATCCCTTTTCATTTGCATGTTTTATCATTTATGAATTTTTTTTTTTAGAGACACAATATGCCTATTGTGTAAGTTATCTTTTGGGGTAGGTTTCAAGTTTATGTTTAGTGGATCTAACTATCTAAGTAGTGTTTTTATTTCAATCAATCAATTAGTATTACGAAAGAGGAAGCCTATTGAATTTTTTGATGATGTCCTAATCTATTTTACAGTATCTCAAGATTACTAGATATTTTGTATTTCATGTATGGTGGCTTTAATTTTTGGCCAATAGGTCAATTTCTATCTTGAAAACTTTTTTTTATTGAAATTTACATTTAAAAATATTGTAAGTTCTTCAACCTTTAAAATTCATTACAAAAATTATAACTTAATTTTCAAAAGGGATGTACAACAGGATAAGGGGGTGTTTGGTTTGTGTTTTTAAATAATAATTTTCAGTTTTTAAACAACATTACATGTATTTCAACACACTTTTTTATCCATACGTATTTCTACAAATATTTTCAAACAACAATTTTTAATTTTTAAATATATATATCAAACGGCCCTTAGTATGTTAAATTTATAAAAGGACTATATGTAAGGTTGTTGAATAAAATGAGTCTTATTAATTTTCTATAAATGTTTTCTAAGAGAAAAGTAGGACGCTACTTTTTATATTGTGAAAATGGAATTTAAGAAAAGTCTACAAGTTTTTTTTCGATAATACTACTCTGGCCTATTTATAATTGGGAGAGTGCAACTGCAAGTTGAACATTCTTACACTCCGGTTGATAGGGTGAAAATAGGAAGATGTAAAATTATCTTTAACATACGGACAATTGTAAAACATTCTTGCAATTATCTTAATTTTACATCTTCCTGCTATGTTAAAAAATTATCTTACAACTATGTCAGTTTGTGTTCTATTAATTTCATAGCTTAATTGTTTTTGACCAAAAACTTAAATGGTTTAGTGTAGAAACTTTTCAAAACTGATTTCTATGTGTTAAAGCTTAATGAAAAAAAGGATAACGAGATACTATTGAGAGCGTGTAGGTTTGTAAAAAAAGTACTATCGAGAGTTTTCTATCTTGTAAGGATAATCAGCAAAATGATGTATCGTCTCAAAAGAGCAACTTGATCTGTGCTTCAACTCCACCACCTAATATATTATTGGAATTGACGGCAACTTTGTTTATCATGATATGAAATAATTTTGAAACACCACAATATAATGTCTCTTAACTTGTTCTCTAATTTTATGATAAATAAAAATTTAGTGAAATATCATTATATAATTATTAATCTATAAATTACAAATTGTAATTTATTTATTAATTTATGTTCTTAGGAACAACATTAGGCGGTCAGTTTTTACTTTTTTATTTTTTTAAAACTTTCAAGGATTGACAAAAAATTATAAAATAAGAAAAGATAATAAATAATATCAGTAAAATTTGTTTTACTTATTTTTTAAACTTTATTATTTAAACACATTGGTCACAAGGGAAAGAAAAACTAAAAATATATATTACTTTGTTTAAAACTTAAAATAAATTTAAATTATACTTAAATAAAAAAATATTTATAAAAAATATTATTTAATTAATTAATTGTCATGTCCTAAAAATGTTATATCTTAGTTTTTTTAAAAATGTTGTGTTATTGTGTTGCGCGTCATGTTTATATATGTGCTACATAGGTGGCAAGTGCACAAATACACTAAATAGAAGCTTCACATAGGGGTGGCAAAATTAGACACGACCCGCGAACCCGACAAGACATGACACAAAATTAGAAGGTTATGGGTTGAGGCTTAATGAGTTTGTGTCATATTCGGGTTAACACGACTGACCCGTTTAATAAATGAGTTGGGTTAGTATCCATCACATAAAACCTATTTGACATGTTTGACCAGTTTAATTAAATGACATTTTACTAATATACCATTCAAACTCTAAGTATATAAACTTATTAGTTGTTGTAGTTTATTTTCTTAGACATATTATGATTGATTATTTGTGATATTGAAATATACTTTAGTTTTGAATAATTATTAGTGATGTAGTTACTCGTTAATTTTGAATTTTATGTTAAAAATATTTATCTGTTTTTCATAATTCATATCAATTTGGTTAATACTAAAATTAGTTTTTTTTTCTTTATTTTGATAAAATCTGATAAATAAGTCAATACGACTAACCCATTTAATAAATGGGTTGAGTTAAGATTGAGAAGTTCTGATCCGTTTAATAAACATATCGAGTTAGACTTGACACATATAGTCAAATTCTTATGAATTGACACGACACAAATTCAACAATCGAATGCGAATTACCCCCCACCTAATTTCACCCGTGTATTAATTGTTTCGTCAGCATTGTCATGTTAATTGGCTATAGTACCAAAAACGATTAAAAGCAGACCCTAGATACGACCGATCGATCACGCCTTTCCACGGGCAGGACCCATTTCATTGTGCTAGCCAGCTAATTGAAAATATATTGTAACCTCGTTTTAGGGAATAGCCGAGTAGGCAGGTCAAAAGTAATATCTCTTCCCTCTATTTTAGGGAACACCCACTAATTCTAGTTCTTGTACGTACTTTGGGCTGTTCCCTCCTTTTTAATGCAATTGTTATTCAACGCAAAAAAAGAAAAAAAAAAGTTTTAGGATTAAAAATTATTCTACAAAATTTTTATTATAACTTTGACATGACATATTATAAATGGTTAATTACAGTATTACTTACATATAAATTCATTATTTTTTCTTTTTCAATTACACTCTGTCATGTTACATTTGTGGCAAAAAATTTTGTAAATTTTTATGGTCTAAAATTTTTCAAAAAAATAAATCATTACTTAGGTGAGAGTGGTTGGAAAATAATGAAATCTTTATTCTCTATAAACTAACTTAGCTATCGGAGGGTCTTTGGCCAATTCATCCCGGTCCCCTTTGATAATTTTTTTCTTTTTAGGTCACGAAATTGCTATTGAAACCCAGAGCATTCAGCCCACTAATTTTTCAACATCATTAGGAGGTATAGTTTATAATTTAACTTTTAGTTTTTTTATTTTTAAATAAATTAGCTTAATATTTTTTTTGTAATATATTTAACATAAAAGTTACAAAAAATATAATTATAACTTTTGATAAATACTATAAAAATAAGTTATTGAAAATAAGCAAATTTCAAATAAACACTTTACATGGTAGGCTAAAAGGTTATTGTAGAATAAAAAATAAATAAAAAATAAACTCGAAGGTGGTTCAATTAAAATCGTCTTTTAGATATGGAGATAGGTCCCTTTAAAAAAAATTGTGTGTAATAATCTTTTTTTTGAGAGAGTTTTAACTTATGACATTCGTTTTTGTTGATAATTTTTTATTATCAGACCAAAACACAAATCGGTTTTTTAAGCAAGCGGAAATTAAATCTCAAATCTCTTATTGAATCATCAATGACTTTATTAATTGAATTAACTGGAATGTTAACTAATTAGATAAAAAAAGAATGGCCTTCGTTTATATATACTTTTTAAAAATAATTATATTTTCATTCAAACATAGGGCTCGTTTGGTACATGTATTTAAACACATGTTTTCAGTTTTTAAACAACATTACACGTATTTTTCACACACTTTTTTACCCACATATATTTCCAAAAAATACAAACAACTTTATTAGAACAATATTACCAAACAGCTCCGATATTTCCCTAAATTCAATAAACCAGTTAAAATAAGCTGAACTTCCTCAAAAAAAAAAAAAAAATTAAAATAAGCTGAGCAACAAACATTCTGTCAAAGGTCTTGTAACTAAATTGACACCTCCTTATGTATAAAGTACTTGGAGGTCTAAGAGGAAAAGAGTTTGAGCTATAAAATTAGCAGCATATTGTAATTATTTTTCAAAAAAATAAAATAAAGAACAACAAACCTTCTAAAAGCGGTAATCTCTTTCTCAAAAAATAAAAGCGGTAATCTAAAAGCTTAAATTATACCTAACATAAGAGGAAAGTGAAAAGTTGAAAACTGTTGTCAGTGGCCCATAGATTGGATTGGGTATCAAGAAAGCCTAGTAGGGAACACGAAATCTCTACCAAGCGAAGGGACCGGACCACCAAGAATTCACGAGCCTTGATTTTGAGACCAATTTAGTTAATTAATTATAAAAAGGTTGTGATCTGCTGGGGTCTTCTCACTTCTGTGTATATTATTTGACTTGATGTACATTGTTTAAATGACAGAATACCGTTCATCTCATGATGAAGGGTCTGCATCGATGCACCCAAGTTAATATCATGTAGATCGTCGTCAACACTTCATTGTTCTCCCCTAAGTGCATATTGTAACCAAAAGATCAACAGACCCGCGCGCTTTTCTAAAGCGCGTGAAGGATTTCCTATGGTAATTTGAAAGCGCGTGAAGGATTTCCTATGGTAATTTTTTTTTTTGGTTCCTATGTCACTAGTCAAGTATGCCACACCATATTTTACATAATTTTTGGTACGAATTGTCATAGAGTTGTCGTAAAAATTATGTAAAATATTTATTATTAGATCAAAATATCAATTGATTTTTGGTGTAAATATTGATAACTTTTTATTCTATATAATATACTAAAATTGTGATAAATATAGTGTTATGAAAGTATAAATGAATGTATGATAGTGCTTCTTGTTATCTGGATAAGCCTCAAAATATCAACGGATGGAAAAATTATTTACCCTTCACAAATGAAAGTCACTTTAACGTTATGTTTGTTTTAGCAATGATATTTTCTAGAAAATGAGTGTTTTTTTTTTAAAATTTCTGTGAAACTATCTCATTTTTCTTTATTTGGTAGCAACTTTAAATGAGTTGAAAAACAATCTCATAATTTCCCTTATTTAGCTTGCTGTGAGATAGAGTTGTTTTTCAAAAAAAATTAGTAGAAAATAATCTCTTAAAATAAGTCATACTTTTTATGTTGATTAAAAATAGTTTTCCTTTAACTCATTTATTTTAATACTACCAAACACTGGAAAATACAGAAAACTATCTTTACACAATGTTTTCATTCGAAACAAGCAGAGCGTAACATTCCCTAATCCCATATATTTCATAAAATTGTGAATAATTCAAACTTTTTTAATCACTTTATTATAATATACCAAAAAATAAAAATAAAAATTTCATAAAATAGAATAAATGGAAACACTATGGGTTATATTTATAACATCTTCACAAAAACAATCTCATATATTTCATAAGTTCTCAAATTTTTTTTGTTGAGAATCCATTAAGTTCTTAAATTAAATTCAACTAGATAGTTGCATTGATTTTAATTTGTCACTAAAAAAAGACTTTTTTTTTTTTTTTATAATTATTTTGCTCAATGCAATTAGATGTTTGAATTTAATTAAAAAAATACTATAGTTAAGATAATACTTAAATTTTACGGTAAATGCACACAATTTCTTGGTGGTTTAAAAAATTGTGAATGAGTTTCACATTTTATGTATGTAGGGATGAAAGGCTCGGATAAGGATATTGGGCCGTGGGCCATACCCGAGGGCGTCAAAGAACCCGAGGACAGACAAGTATTAGTGAAGACAAGCAAATTGTTGGGCCGAGGAAGAGGTCTGGTCATAATAAATAGGTGACGTTGTCCGAGGAGCCACCCTTTCTCGGCCAACAGAGTGGAAGACTAAAGTCTGACTACCCATTAAGTGCTGGGCAGTGGGCAACTGTGCTTGGGAGGATAAGCTTCAAAGAGAGGTGAGTCAACAAAGAATTGAGAAATATTTGGGAAGAAAGCTGTTACCACTGTATTGAATGCTCTGCACCTAACCAACTGGCCGCATTAATGTGGAAGTGATGCCTAAACAGTGACTTCTATCCTTACAACTACCTACAAAGACTTCAGGAATGTGCTGATGGGACAAATATCAAGGAGATTAGCAATTTGATCTACACATGGAAGGCTAAGATAAAGGAAGGGAAGGAAGTATAAAAGGGGAAGGATTCCATTACAGAAGGGATCATGAAAAACAAGAAAGAAAACTATTCTATAACCAAGAACTTGAATATTTGTATAAATCTAAGAGAAATATATATAAGAACATACCATCCTTGGACTTGACTGAGGAGTGTTTTTCTTTTCAGCTTGTTTGCTTTAGTCATCCTAAAACCAACTAGCCTATTGTGATCTGCATTTTAACTTATTGGGCATTCAGTAACAAATCCACTCTCTAACAAATTTATTGTTTTGGGCTTATTGGGCCATTGTCCAAATCTTTTTGGGCTGTGGATTAAATTGGGTCCTTACAATTGGTGTCGTCTGTGGGAAATTGAACACTCTTGAGCTTGTTCAACCATGATGGGTTCAAGGCCAAACTGAGAAGAATCTGTGGGATCGCAACGTCAAGATCATTTTCTTAATCTTAAACGAAACGAATAAGAGATTGTGAAGTTAGTGTGCACACAACTTATACCAGTAGGAGTCATTCTAGAAGTGGGAGCCATGTGTCTCATGGAGAGGATACCAGAAACTTGCAACTGGAAGTAGATCATTTACACAGGAAGTTACGCCGTAAGCAAAGGAGGGGGACTCCATCGAACTCAGGTCTCAATCTGATGATGATGACAGTTATAGACCTAGATCAAAGACTCGTCCCAGCGAGTCTTTCTCCTATAATGCAGAACACCATTATAGGCAAAGAAGTAGAGGCCCGGCCTATAGGGGCTTAGGGAATGACACTATGAGCAAGGCTTTGCGTCAAATCTCAAAGTCACCATTTACACGAAGGATTGAGAGGGCAAAGCTTCCTCGGCGGTTCACGCAGTCAACGTTTACCATGTATAATGGTAAGAAGGACGCGTTGGAGCATGTCAGTCATTTTAACCAGAGAATGACTGTTCACTCGAGAAATGAGGCCTTGATGTGCAAGGTATTCTCATCTATTTTGGGGCCAGTTGCAATGAGGTGGTTTGATGGATTGGGGGAAGGATCAATTAGCTCTTTTCAAGAGCTTACCAGGGCCTTTGGAGCCTGATTCATCACTTATATTAAGGTTCCTCGTCTCCTGGACTCTTTGCTATCTATGGTTATGTGAGAGGGTGAAACTCTGAAGACCTACTCGGATAGATATTGAGAGATGTTTAACAAGATAGATGGAGATTTTGAGGATGTAGCAATAAGGACGTTTAAGGTCGGTCTGCCCACTGAGCACGATTTGAGGAAATCCTTAACTATGAAGCCTGCTCGAAGCATGCGTCAGCTAATGGATCGAATTGATGAGTATAAACGTGTTGAAGAGGATCAGCAGCAAGGGAAGGGGAAGGCGAAGGTATTCCCCCCTAACCGAAGAGACTTTAGGTCGGAGAAATATAATAGCAATCGGCCCAAAAGAGATTTTGTTGTACATACTGGGCATACTACTACCCAGGTAGTTAACACAGTGTTCAGGGAGCCTGTACACCAAATCCTTGAGAAGATAAAGAATAAACCATATTTCAAGTGGCCGAATAAGATGGAAGGAGATCCCATGAAGCGTAATCAAAGTCTTCATTGCCAATAACATCAGGACTGGGGATACACTACAGAAAATTGTAGAACTTTACGTGACTACCTGGAGCAGTTAGTCAAAATTGGGAAGCTGAAGCAGTTCCTATACCAACCCTCTAAACAAGGGAGTCAAGACAGGTTGGCACACCAGAGGGACGCTTCCTCAAGATTGCCCCTAGGGACAATTGGTGTTATTCTCGTCGCCCCAGGTCGGACTGGCGCATATCCACCAGGGGGTATATCCATAGCAAAACCACACGCTGAGGATTCGACCCCTGAGTTTAAGTGAGGAAGAAAGGAAGTCCGACCAACTTTGAGTTTTTCTGATGAGGAAAAAATTGGAACTTATCAACTACATGACGATGCCTTAGTGGTCACCCTTCGAATAGAGGGGTATGATGTGAGAAGAGTCTTGGTGGATCAGGGCAGTGGGGCAAAGATTATGTATCCTGACCTGTACAAGGGACTTAAGTTGAAACTTAAGGATTTGGTCAGCTATGATTCCCCTTTGGTGGGGTTTGATGGGAAGACGATTATCCCAAAGGGCCAGATTAGATTGCCTGTTCAAGCAGGGTCAGAAGTTGTTGAAGTAGATTTCATTGTGGTCGACACATATTCCCTTTATACTGCTATCATGGCAAGACCTTGGCTTCATACCATGGGGGCTGTCTTTTCAACTTTGCATTTGAAAGTGAAGTACTCCTCAAGGGACCAGGTTAAGGAATTGATTGGAAGTCAGGCTATGGCCAGGCAATGCCTAGTTGCGGCTATTAGGCACCATTCTGAGGGTGAATCCTCAGCCACTACAAAAAGGGCTTTGTAGCAATCAAAGGAAATAGAAACATCCTCAGACGTTGTAGCTGAAGGGGTGAAGTGCGAGAAGCTGGAAAAGGTTACTATCGATACTGATGTCGATAAATATTTTCAAGTGGGAGTTCAGCTGCCTCCTCGGGAGGAGGAGTTGTTGGTTTTCCTTAGAAAGAATGTTGAAGTGTTTTGTTGGAGTGCTTATGAAGCTCCCGGGGTGGATCCGAATTTTGTTTGTCACCACTTGAATGTTAATCCATCTATTACCTCGGCGCTCTTCTAAAGAACATTCTAGGGCTGTTAAGGAAGAGGTGGTAAACACGGTGGTAGTGAAAAAGAAGAGTAGGAAGTGGCAAGTATGTGTAGATTTCATGGATTTAAACAAAGCTTGCCCCAAGGACCCCTTCCTGATACCCTGAATAGACCAGTTAGTGGACACGACGGTTGGTCATCCTCGGATGAGTTTTTAGGATGCCTTTCAGGGGTACCATCAAATACAATTAGCTCTGGCCGACCAAGAGAAGACTGCTTTTGTAACGCCCATAGGGAATTATCATATAAGGTGATGCCTTTTAGATTGAAGAATGCAGGGTCTACTTACCAAAGGATGATGACTAGAATATTTAAACCCTAGCTTGGCAAGAATATTAAGGTCTACATTGATGACATGGTGGTGAAAAGCAAGGTAGTGACCGAGCATATGGGTGACCTCGTAAGTGTCTTTGAGGTGTTGAGAAAGCATAAATTATGCCTTAATGCTTCTAAATGTTCCTTTGGCATCGGCTTAGGCAAATTTTTGGGCTATATGATCACCCACCGTGGGATTGAAGTTAACCTTGATCAAATTAAAGCAATCAATGATTTACAGCCTCCTCGGAATCCCAAAGAAGTGCAAAAGTTGACTGGAATGACCGCGGCCTTGAACAGATTTATCTCTCAATCTGTAGATAGATGTAGGCCATTTTTCCAACTCTTGCACAAGTGGAAAGGGTTTGAATGGAGTAAAGAATGTGCCCTCGCTTTTCAGCAAAGGAAGGATTACCTTTCTTGGCCACCCATTATGTCCAGACTCGAAGAGGAAGAAGTCCTTTTTGCCTACATTGTCGTGGCCTCTCATGCAGTTAGTCTAGTATTGGTGAGGGTAGAAAATGGAGTACAACGGCCAGTTTATTATGTGAGTAAGTCGTTACATGAAGCTGAAGTTCGTTACCTACCTTTAGAGAAAGCCATTTTAGCTATGGTGCATGCTACGCAAAAACTCCCCCACTACTTCCAAGCCCATACAATTGTGGTTTTAACTCAACTCGCTCTGCAGTCGTTGCTACGAAAAGCTGATTATACGGGAAGAATTGCCAAGTGGGGGACGATCTTGGGGGCATTTGACATAAAGTACATGCTTTGTACCTCAGTTAAAGGGCAAGTTCTTGCGGATTTGGTGGCAGAGTTTACCGAGTCTCCAATAGAGGTAGAGGTCGAGGAACACAGATTAAAGGCAAAGCAGGTTCCGACAATTTCTCTATAGGGGCCCTTACCCTAAAAGTTATATGTTGATGGTGTAGCAAATCAAAGGGGATCCGATGTGGGCCTGGTAGTAGTGCCCCCGAACAAGATCACCATTGAGAAATCCTTGTGGTTGGGCTTTTCGGCCACAAACAACGAAGCTAAATATGAGGCTCTACTAAGAGGGATAGCTATGGTTCAAAAGATGGGAGGAAAAGCTGTTGAAGTGTTCTCAGACTCAAGGTTAATCGTAGGACAAGTAAAGGGAGAGTTGGAGGCTAGGGATTTGAGAATGTAGGGGTATTTGAGCCAAGCTCAATGTTTACAGTTAGGTTTTGAGTTTTTCACCATACAACAAATCCCGAGAAGCAGGAATACACATGCTGATTCCTTGGCAACTCTGGCAACCACTTTTGGACAAGATCTACCTCGGGTCATACTTGTTGAGGATCTATATAAACCTGCCGAGGAGAAGAAGGAGAACGTCCAAGTTCACCAGATCAGGGTCGAACCTAATTGGATGGATCCCTTAGTTCTATTTCTTAAGGAAGGTGTTTTGCCTCATGAGAAGGGAGAGGCAAAAAAAATACGGAGGAAAGCTCATCGTTTTTGGTTGTCCGAGGAGCAAAAGTTGTACAAACACTCCTTCTTTGGACCATACTTGCTTTGTGTTCATCTCGAGACAGTGGAGCCACTTTTGGAAGAGTTGCACGAGGGGATATATGAAAGTCATACGGGGGGCAGATCGTTATCACATAGAGCTTTTACCCAAGGGTATTGGTGGCCTAGTATGCAAAAAGAGGCGCAAGAGTATGTTAAAAAGTGTGATCAATGCCAAAAATTTGCTCCGAACATTTATTAGCCTAGGGGTGTACTCAATTCTCTGTCTAGTCTATGGCCATTTGCTCAATGGGGCCTGGATATTGTAGGACCATTTTTCAGGGCTGTGGGAAACTGAAGATGGCTTTTGGTCGGAGCTAATTACTTCACGAAGTGGGTGGAGGCTAAGCCATTATTGAATATTAGGGACATAGATGCAAAAAATTTTGTTTAGAAGAATATTTTTACTCGATTTGGGATTCCTCATACCCTCATCTCGGACAACAAACTCCAGTTTAATAGTAAAGCCTTTAGGAGATATTACTGTGAATTGGGCATTAGGAACTGATATTCAACTCCAGTCTATTTGTAAGGAAATGGCCAAGCTGAAGCAGTCAACAAAGTCATAGTGAATGGGCTTAAGAAGAGGTTAGATGAAGCAAATGGTAGATGGGTGGAAGAGCTACCATACGTCCTTTGGACATATCGGACCACTCCTCGTCGGTTAACTGGGGAAACACCCTTTTCAATGACACATGGGTCCAAGGCCGTGATCCTTCTAGAGTCTGGGTTTCCAACACTAAGGACAAGCTTGTTCACCCCAGACAATAATGATCAGCTATTGGAGAGAAGTTTAGATTTGGTTGATGAACGAAGAGAAGTAGCCATGGTTCAGTTGGTGTATTATCAATAAAAGCTTAAACAGGGGTATGATACAGGTATGAGGGCAAGGCCATTAGGACCAAGTGACCTGGTGTTGAGAAAAGTAGTGGGTACTGCAAAGAACCCATAGTTGGGGGTCGGGTCTGGATGGCTACCTTCAGGACAGACCCTCCCGCATGTGATTCGAGGAGCTCTAGCAGGTTGGTCTTTGGCTTCCTCTAGAGCACCATAGCTTCAGGAATGTTGGATGGCTCCTGACTGCTGCTAATTTGTGCGGGGGGCAAGTGGGAGAAGGGATCGATGGGGAACTCTATAGGGGATGACTGGTTAAAAGCTCCAAAGTCCTCGTCGAAATCCTTGCTGGAGTCTGTGACCTCTATCACTTTGGTTGTCTCTTCCTCGGGAGCTGGGTTTAAAGAGGTCGCTTTTTCCTTGGGAGCTCGTTGAGCGGGCAGTTCAATTGGATGAATGCTAGCGGGGGGAGGACCGTTGAGGAAGCTGGGCACAGCGATATTAATTTGGTGCAGCCGAGGATCCTTCGCCTTTATGACGTACTTAGGAGCTTGAAAGCTTGTGGATATCAGCTTGTACCCAAGGATGAGGTGAGCTGCTTGTAGTTGTCCATTGGTATGAACGAAGATCTTGGACTGAAGTATCCTCGTCAGGTCGGGCTCGTTGTCGAAATTAAAATTGGGGGCTGTAAAATGCTTATCTGCAAGAATCCCAAAAATAAAAGTGTCATTAGAATGTGAGTTCATTAAATAAAGAACAATTAGAATACGAATTAAAAGGAGAGGAATGGGGGACTGTGAGTTTACAATGTGCATTGTCAAAACAGGGAACTTAAGCCTAAGTACCCCACCTGGTTTCCCCTTTTGTGTTGGGCAATGAAGTCCATCATGCCATTCACCCGAGATAATCAGAAAATCTTGGTCTATGCCCTTGTTAGTTTCGGGAAGACACGAGATGAGTCTGACTTTAGAGAACCTAGTCTTAAGGTAGTAACCTATGCTCTTAAGGAGCTGGCAGTTGTACGCCCAGTTAACATCGTGATGGGTGAGGTTTATACCCATCTTCACATTAAGGACGTCTACGCTACCTAGTATCCTAAACATGTTTGGGGAACACTTGGTCGGGCAGAGTCTGTGGGCAATCAAGAAATCCCTAGTTACTCTACCCATAGGGATCCTCATCCATCCCTCTATGAAGGCAATCATAGGGATTACCACCTATCTTTCTGATCTCAAGGCATGCCATTCTCCTTGAAGGCAATGCCTGATGGAAACCCCGACTGGTATATTATAACGAGCCTTAAATCTCTCTATGCCCTTTGGGGTGTCTACCAAGCTAGCAAATCTACCCATTTGAGACGTGAGTGGAAGATGTTAGAAGAATAAGGTGAAAATTAGGAGGCCGAGGAAGAAAAGGTCCTAAAAATAAGTAGGTGGGCTAAAGGTTACTTACAAAAATATGGGAAAGAGCACCTCAGACTAGTTCTTGAGAGTTGAAGATTCAAAAAGTGGGGTATCTGGATTCTTCGAGCAATTTATATAGGAGGGGAAAGTAAGCGGGAAAGTTCCCACTCGAATCCCTATAGAAAATCTCCTCCGTAAGATTTTCATCACACCGTAGAACGTGGGGGGCAGGGTGCCGTGCAGAGTAAATGCTAAAGCGTCCCAGATGCCGAAGCATTAGGAGTGTGCTTATTGCAGGTGAAAAGACACTCACACGGGTGGAAATGTCATGAGTGTGGAAAATGCAGTAACACAAGGTCGAAACCCTATTTTTCTCTCGAGGGAAAGAAAGAACATAGTTTCGAGGGACTATTGTAGGGATGAAAGGCCCGGATAAGGATATTGGGCTGTGGGCCGTACCTGAGGACAGACAAGTATTAGTGAAGACAAGCATTTTGTTAGGCCGAGGAAGAGGTCTGGTCATAATAAACAGGTTACATTGTCTGAGGAGCCACCCTTCCTCGGCCAACAGAGTGGAAGCCTAAAGTCCGACCAGCCATCAAGTACTGGGCAGTGGGGCAACCGTGCTTTGGAGGATAAGCTTCAGAGAGAGGTGAGTCAACAAAGAATTGAGAAATATCTGGGAAGAAAGTTGCTACCACCGCATTAAATGCTCTGCACCTAACCAATTGACTACATTGATGTGGAAATGATGCTTGAACAGTGACTTCTAACCTTACAGCTACCAACAAAGACTTCAGGAAGGTGCTGATGAGACAAGTATCAAGGAGATTAGCAATCTAATCTACACGTGGAAGGCTAAGATGAAAGAAGGGAAAGGAGTATAAAAGGGGAAGGATTCCATTACAAAAGGGATCATGAAAAACAAGAAAGAAAACTATTCTGTAACCAAGAACTTGAATATTTGTATAAGTCTAAGAGAAATATATATAAGAACATACCATCCTCGGACTTGACCGAGGAGTGTTTTTCTTTTCAACTTGTTTGCTTTAGTCATCCCAACACCAACTAACTTATTGTGATCTGCATTTTAACTCATTGGGCATTCAATAACAAATCCACTCTCTAACAAATCTATTGTTTTGGGCTTATTGGGCCATTGTCCAAATCTTTTGGGCTGTGGATTAAATCGGGTCCTTACAATGTATTTTTTGTATTTTTATCTAAAATAAATGTACTTTTGTATTTGGTAGGATCCCAAAATGGGTCACATTAATAAGTAAATTGTTTATAAGTTATAACTAGAGACGGAGCCAGAACTTTGAGTTAGGGGGGCAGCTTTACTGTTGGCTATGTGCAAAGGTTTTAACCTCTAACTTTGCTACTACTTAGCTGCTGAGGTTTTTTTTTTTTTTGGGTAAGAACAAAATTATTTTTGTTTAGATTTTTTAAAGGGCAGGGTTGTTTATTTTGGATAAAATTGGTTAATTAAGCTTAATTTTTTTTTTTAGTTTTATTATTAATAATTTTTGTTGTTGAGCTTTTTTTTACTTGTATATTTTGTTTTAGATTTTAGATCTAGAAATTTTTTTATGGTCACTAAAATAAGGAAAATGTTAGAGCTACGAGCTTTTTTATAATTAATAATATGATAAGTGGTTACTTATAAGTAAAAAAATGATGTGAGTGGTGGGCCCATTAAGCGAACCAATAAGAATTTGCTACCAAAACAGTTTGTAAAAATGTTGTAAAAAAAATTGTGAGAATAGAATTATGCTTAAAAGAATCAATGCTGATAAACACAAAGAAATCAGTAAGGCTGAATGTCTCGAACGTTGAGGAAGAGTTCAATTGTTACAAATACATCATATCCTTCAACGGTAAATAGGGGTGTCAAATGGGTGGGTTTGGGTGGGTTTGGGGTGAGCATAATTGGGTTGGGTATATAAAACCTATTTACCCATTAAAAACCATTTAATTAATTGTTTCTAACCCAAACCCAACCCAACCCAATTATAATGGGTAAACCCCAATTACCCAATTATTAAAATTACCAAAATGCCCCCTAAAAAGTGAAAAGGACCAAAGTACCAAAATATTTTAGTTTGCATTTTTTAAATGACACATCAACATTTTAATTTTCCGTTTTAACCCCAAAAAAAAAAAAAAATTCCGTCACTTTCTCGTCGATTTTCTCACTTTGCTCATCCTCTTCGACTTTCTGATCTTGCTCATCCAATTTCGCCACCTTCACCTCCTCGCTCTTCTTTGTCTCATCGCACGTGCTAAGCTTGTAGTTTTGAGTTTTTGGTGTTTTTAAAGGTCTCATTGTGTGAGATCGGACCTTAAAGAGAGAGGAAAGAATGGCACCATCATTTCAATGGTGGGCGAAAGAGAGCCACCATGGCACGCCGGTGGTGGTGAAGATGGAGAATCCGAATTGGTCAATGGTGGAGCTGGAGGGTCCGACGGAGGATGATTTTCTCATCACAACCAACTCGCCCGAGTCAGGTCGTACCAGAGACAAAGGCCACTGAGGACGCAAAAACTCCAAGCAGCTCACTTGGGTCCTAATGCTCAAAGCCCACCATGCCGCCGGTTGCTTGACCTCCATCGCCTCTGCAATGTTCGGCCTCACCGCCTTGATCCGCCTCCATCTCGCTTCGAGCTGAACCGACTCCGACGAAATCGAAAACGAGAACGAGCACGAGCATGAGAACGACGACGCTTTGGTGGAGGGAATGGGGAAGAGAAAGAGAACCCGGCAGTGAAAACCAGGTTCTATTTCTGCATCAAAATGTTCTTGTGGTGTCTGTGATTTTACTTGGGTTCGAAATAGCGGCTTACTTCAAAGGCTGGCAATATTATTCTGTTTGGTTGGGGAGAAAATGCTGGAAAAGAGAAAGAGAATTTGTATATTTGAGTTTCAAATGTTCTCTTAAATTTCTTAAATATCTGGACTCTGTTTGGTTACCGAGAAAATCACAGGATGGTTAATTTCCATTTGTTTAGTCCCAATTTTTTATTATTAAAAACTATGTTTATTTATTAATTTTTTTTATGGGAAGGGCTAGGTTGAATTTGAGGAAATTGTTTTTGGGTTAAATGGGGTTCAATGGGTTCTTAGTTAAAACCCAATAATTATTGGGTCTAATTGGGTTGATGTCCATTTAACCCAACTAATAATTGGGTGGGTTTGGGTTCAATTAGAGTGGGTGGGTTTGGGTGGGCAAATGGGTTTGGGCTTACTTTGCCACCCCTAACGGTAAAGTAAAAAGTAAAAATTAAAGGTTCCCTTGGAAGAAAAAAAGGAGGATTAATTGGCATGGTGTGAAGGGAGAGAAACATCCCCAGCTCAGTGCAGCAAGTATCAAGCTAAGATTTTAATGGGCTAAGATTTTAGTGAGTGTAAATTTATAAGGCATGAATAAGATGAACGTGGGCTACTTTTGAGTGAGTGAGATGTGATTGATACTGAGACCGAAGTCTTTTATGGGTAATGGGCTGTTTATGACCAGCTGGAGGACACTTATGAGCTGTGGTAGTGTAAAGGGAGTGAGAAGAGTATATGGGATTAGATGGGTGTAGGCTAAGGATGATGGGTGGTGAGCAAAAAGAGAGCTAAACCACCAACAAAAAGAATGGCCAACGAATTTCCAAGGTCTTTGAGAGGGGTAGCCAGGTTGGTTTTTTGGTTAGTTTGCTTGTACTTTTATAATGGAGTTTTTAGAGAAGCATTTATTGACAAGGATCCAAAAAACGTATGACCACTCAGAGGTGATGAATCAGAGTCAAGCTTTCCTGGGATTTTTGATCAGAAGTAGGAAAATCCATTTTAGGGGTTGCTTTGCTTTTTTGGGTAATGATGGGATTTTAGAGCGTTTTGCATTAAATGCCAGGATTCTTGGGGCTGAACTTGATTATTGTGATTTGAAGCGTGTATTAAGAGCGAATCCTAATGCTGCAACTGAGATTCGAACCCCTGAGAAGTAAGATTTAACACCCCAAGCCAGGTGTCAAGTTCTAGTTTACTTCAGGGGGTTCCGCTGGAGATCCCTTTATGCCCTCCAAACCACATGTTCCCAATTTTTCCCTTTTAGGATTCATGGGCTTGGCATATGAATCACGTCTTAAACATTTTTAGTATTTTTAACATCAATTTGTTGGAGTTTGAATAATTTGGTTTCAGCTCCCCTTCCGCTGGAGGTGCAGTCTTGAGGAAGATGATGGAGTTCCATCATTCTTTAGACTCCAGCTGATATGACAGCCCTTGGGCACTGTTCACGTCAGGTAGAGGGTGACAGAAAACTGATGGGACAGCCTTTAGTCCATTCTCAAAGGCTTGATTCCCTTGTATGAGTCCTTAGTTGCTCTTTTTGGTTAGGAATGAACAAGGGATGTTCTCCTTTGCCTCCTGCTGGTGTTTTTTTGCTTGGGCTTGCTCACATGGGCTGGGTTGTGTGCACATATTGCCATGGGTTTTCATTCCTCATGGACTTTCATTCCTCATGGACTTTTATTAGTAGATATTTTTGGATTTTTCATAAATACTTGCAATGGGCCTTTGGGCAATTTGTTGTAATGTTTGAAACAATAGGACAAGTTTCAAAATACTTTTGTAAATAATATTTACTTTGATGAACTCTATGTTGCAAATAATGTTCATGGTTTCTAATAATCGCATCATAACTTAAATGATGATCTTGTGGGTTTGAATGTTTACCATGAGTGTTGAACGTGTATTTTATGGATGTCGCGATGCAAATGATGTCCATGTATTTCACGGGTTTATAATACGAGAACATAATCCTCAAGATAGCTCTCAATGAGTTTCTTCATAAGATGATTGCCATGGTCCTTTTTTGCCACGGTAACACTTTAACATGATATTTTTTCTTTGCCAAGCGTTGATAATCTTGGGCTCTTTTCTTTTTGATAAAGTAGTGCCAATGAAAATTGGGCTTTGATATTGCCAATAAGAATTGGGCTTTGATGTTGCCAATGAGAATTGGGCTTTCATATTGCCAATGAGAATTGGGCTTTGGATGAATGAATTGCCATGGGTTTGAATCATGGGCTTTGATTATGGATTTGAATTCCATTGATAAAATTGTTTTGCCATGAACTTGAATCATGGGCTTTTCAAATATTGTCAAGCATAAGTATTTTTGGGCTTTAAATAGAATAGGGTGTGTGTATTTGAAAGTAAAAAGGTGATACTTAAATAAAATTAGGTGTAAAAAAAAAGTACCTTAACAACTGTTAGGGTACTTTTTTTTTTACACCTAATTTTATTTAAGTACCACCTATTTATTTTCAAACACCACTAATAAGTTATTGGGTTTTCCCAAATATTTTTTGCTCTATCATTATGTTAATCACAAATGTTTCATATCTCATCATCTAAATTGGGTTATGATATAAAATATCACAAAAAAGCCCAAAAAACTCATATTTTTTCCAGTTTTATTATCATTATTTAGTTAAGCCCAAAACCGGCCCTATGAACCCAATAAACATCTCGTATTCTATTTAAAGCCCAAGAATACTTATGCTTGGCAATATTTGAAAAGCTCATGATTCAAATCCATGGCAAAACAATTTTATAAATGGAATTCAAATCCATAATCAAAGCCCATGGTTTAAACCCATGGCAATTTATTTATCCAAAACCAAATTCACATTAACAATATCAAAGCCCAATTTTCATTGGCAATATCAAAGCTCAGTTCTCGCTGGCAATATTTAAAACCCAATTTTCATTGACAATATCAAAACCCAATTCTCATTGGCAATATCAAAGCCCAGTTTTCGCTAGCAATATTTAAAACCCAATTTTCATTGGCAACATCAAAGCCCAATTCTTATTGGCAACATCAAAGCCCAGGCAATATCAAAGCCCAATTCTCATTGACAATATCAAAAGCCCAACTTACGTTGGCACTATTAAAAGCCCAAGCTAACTACTTGGCACTATTCTATCAAAAGCCCAAGGTTATTAATACTTGGCAAAATACTATATCATAATTATTTTACTTAAAAGTCCAATAATGAACAATACTTAAACATATTACTGTAATATCACAAGCTCATGGAATTTATGAATTATCTATTTTCAAAACCCATGGCAATCATCTTATAAAAGTCCATGGAAAGTTATGATTATTAGACCCATGACATTTATTTATTTCATATTATAAACTCATGTTCACTATCTATCTTACATCACAACATTCATAATATTTATTACCAAAACTCATGGTAATTATTCATTCTACATGTCCATTATGATTATCTATAGAGAAACTCATGAGAACACCACATTATTCCATTATAGTGGTTGTTAACATATTTATTTAAAACCCATGGTAAATATTATTCTCAAGAACAATATTGGAGGTCATTATTTAAAAAAGCCCCAAAGAAAATATCATTAACAAAGTAATCCATAGTAAAAATTATGAGAAACTAAACAAGTTGTTATTTAAAGCCCATGGGAATTAATACCCAAAATCTATCATAAATATTTATTAAAGCTCATGGATTCATTTTATTTCTACTAAAGCCCATGAGGAGTAAAAAACTCATGGCAAAGCATGTCTTTAATGCCCATTTTGTAGGCCCAAGAATCTCATGAAGTAGGGAACAAGCCCAAGCAAAGAAAGGGCCATGTGGCCCAACTAAAAATGCTGAAATGGAGCAAAGTTCCAGCCCAAAAAGGTCACAGCAAGAGGCTTGAAAGTGGGCAACCAGCCCTTGTTCATCCCTAACCAAAGAAACAACTAGAGATCCCTACAAGAGAACCAAGCCTTTGAGGATGAACTAGGGGCTATCCCATCAGTTTTCTACCACCCTCTACCTGACATGAACAGTGCCCAAGGGCTGTCATATCTGCTGAAGTCTAAAGGATGATGGGACTCCATCATCTTCCTCAAGACTGCACCTTCAACGGAAAGGGAGCTGAAACCAAATTATCCAAACTTCAACAAATTGATGCTATAAATGTTAAAAATGTTCAAGGAGTGATTCATGTGCCAAGCACATGAATCCTAAAGGGGAAAAATTGGGAACATGTGATTTGGAAGGCATAAAGGGATCTTCAGCGGAACCCTTTGAAGTGAGCTTAAACTTTGACATCTGGCTTGGGGTGTTGAATCCTACTTCCTAGGGTCCAAATCTCAGTTGCAGCACTAAGATTCTTCCTTAATACTTGCCTTAATCCCATTGGCTAAACACAAACTCAGCAATTTTAGCATTTAATGCAAGATTACCCCAAACACTCCAAAGTCGCATCATCACCCAAAGAAGCAAGGCAGCCCCAAAAGCAAATCTCTCATTTTTTAGGCCAGATCCAAGTTATTAATTCAGCTGTCTGGCTCCCCTGAATCAGGCCTACATTTTTTTGGATTCTTGTTAATTAATGCTTCTCTAAAGCTCCATTATAAAAGCATAAGCATCTCAGCCCACAGGGGGGACAACCACTCCCTCTGAAACTCTTGATTTGTTGGCCATTTTGTTTGTGGTTTAGCTCTCCTTAAGCTCACCACTCATTCCTCTTAGGCCACTACTCACTAAAGCCTTAACCTCAATATTAATCATATCCCACTCACTCAAAACATCCCACATTGCCTCATTAATGTCTTATGAACACACATACTCACCAAAATCTTAGTTTAATATTTGCTGCACTGAGCTAGGATCTCTCTCTCCCTTCATTCCATCATATTTTTCCTCTTTTATTTGTAACTGTGAAGCCTTTAATCCTTGTTTAGTATTATTATGATGAAAGCCATAATGTTTTGGAAACTATGAAAGTGTTCCCTTATGTTGACTTAATAATAATAAGAAAAACATATGATTTTTACTATGTAAACACATTTATTAACTTGAAATTACCTTACAGCTGGAGATTTTATTTCACTTGAACTATCAGACCAGGACCACTAATGTACTAATTAAGTATTGTAACGTGTTTTTCATTGGGCTTTTGTTGCTGTTTTGTCAAGTGCAGCCTTTGTTTCTTGCTTGGATAGGCTTTGTCATCACACCGAAAGCCTTTGGGTACCATCTCAAGAGCCCATAGTCGAGTTTCGGCTTGGCTTCCCAACATCTTAGATAGAGGCATCAATTTCCCCCTCAACACAAACTATGCAGAATTTTCATATAGAAAGGGTTGCCCAACACTCGCATGATATCTCATTCAAAACAACTTGTCCGAATTTCAAATAGGAAGTCTCGCCTGCTATTCACTAGACACTCTCTCATGGTTCGTCTTACCTGGCTATGGGACCTCGTCCGTACAAGGACGAGGACACTGAAGACGCTCGGAATGATCATCTTGTGTTTGGTTCGTCTTACCTGGCCATTCAATGGATGAGTCATATGGAAGACTAGTAGTTGGTGCTTTTTGTAACACCATCAAATGCTATTGTTTAGGGGAAACAAAATGTAATTTTATAGAACAAAATTGATAAAATTAGTACACATATATATAATAATATTTTTTTTTTAAAAAAACTGTAGGGGCCATTGCCCCCCTAATCTAATGATAGCTCCGTCCCTGGTTATAACGCACTCTAATCTCACATATTTCATAAGATTGTGAATGACTTAAGCATTAATCGTGGACACCAGATGTTGAAACTCTATATTAAAAAAAAAACATTTTTTTAGAAAAAAAAAAAAAAAACATTAATCTCTTGATTTAACATACTAGAGAGAGGAAAATTAAGGGCCTGTTTGGTAGAGGAGTTTGAGTAATGTTGTTTGTATTTTTTTTATATACATGTGGGTGAAAAAGTGTGTGGAAATACGTGTAATGTTATTTAAAAACTGAAAACATGTGTTTGAATATGCTTACCAAACAGACCCTAACAATTCCATAAAATAAAATAAATGGAAACTATATGGTCACATATAGAATATACTCACATTTAAAATTTAGATATAGTGCTTTATGTACAATATATTATATTCTCCAATTAAATTTAAACACATAATTACATTAAATTTAATTATCTTCTTTACCATAACTTTTGAGTGGAGTTGTGGTGTAATTTTTTTTTAGAATTCCTTTCCTTCTCCCTTGTTACTTAAAAAAAAAAATAATTATCTTTAAAAAGTAAAACACTATCTATATTTTATTCATCTATACATGTTTAAATACATATTCTCTAAAAAAAAAAAAAAAAAAAAAAAAAGAGTTTAAATACAGTTATTTGTTCTGCACTCAAAATTCTCAACAGGTTAAAAAGGCGCGTGGTGTTTGCATTTTATGTTTTTTTTTTTCTTTCTTTCTTGGCGGCCCAAATAAATGAAGCTGTTGGGCAGTTTCAGATTCGAAGTCCCAAAGTCTTGCCCATGCCTTCTAGAATGTTGACCATTGAAAAATCCCATTTCGTTCTCCCCACTCAAACTCAACCGTTGTGTTGCCCTTCTTTCTTTCTCTCCGACACATATAAATCCCCAACGCTCTCTGCAACAAAAAAACAAACCTTACACCACAATCTACACACAAACACAATGCATAAGAGTGGTTCAGCATCATCACTTGGTCCAGGAGGGCTGGACCTAACCCAGACCTTCTTCAGGCAAATTCAACGCGCCGCCCCTCCTTCCCCAACAAAGCGACACACCAAAATCTCCGTCGTTGGAGCCGGCAACGTGGGCATGGCCATAGCTCAAACTATTCTTACCCAAGACGTAGCCGACGAGCTCGTCCTCATCGACGCCAAGGCCGACAAGCTACGTGGCGAGATGCTCGATCTTCAACACGCTGCTGCGTTTTTACCTCGCACCAAAATCCAGGCTTCTGTCGACTACGCACTCACCGTTGGATCTGATCTCTGTATCGTCACTGCTGGGGCTCGCCAGATCCCAGGCGAGTCTAGGCTCAATCTGCTGCAGAGGAATGTGACTCTGTTTAGGAGTATTATTCCTCCGCTGGCGCGCTACTCGCCGGAGGCCATTTTGCTTATAGTTTCTAATCCCGTTGATGTGCTAACTTACGTGGCGTGGAAGCTATCCGGATTCCCTTCGAATCGGGTTATTGGGTCGGGTACCAACCTCGACTCCTCCAGGTTTCGGTTCCTCATCGCCGACCATCTCGACGTCAACGCTCAGGATGTGCAGGTCAGTCACTTGTCTTCTTCTTCTTTTTTTAAGATACTCTCACAAAAAAAGTAGTAATGCACTGATGCTTAGGGTTTGGCTAGAGTTTTGCGGATTATCTGCATTGGAGTTACAGAATTTCATATTGTATCTGGTTTATGTTATTCCGATTTTTATTTTTATTTTATTTTTTATAACATATGTGATTAGGTTCTACCTTAAAAAAAAAAAAAAAAAGGTTAGGTTGTGACTTGAAAAAGTGAAACATAAACGGACATGTCCGTATGTTGAAAGCCTTGTCCTAATTAAATAAACCTAACTATATCTAGCTGTAATTGGATTTTCTTTTTCCTCAGTCCACTTTCAAAATTAACATCTGCTCAAAAAAAAAAAAAAATTATCAGTGATTTCAATTTACAATTATAGCCTCCAAATATATATATATATATTTATTGGTAATACTGATAGATTTGTTATTCTAACTTGTATTTTTTTATTGGGCCAACAGTCAACTATAAATTTAGTTAATTGACCGTGCATTGACTATTAAGCGATAAATTTAGTCGATTTTCTTTCTCTCTCTCTTAAATTTTTTTTTTTCTAATAAAAGAATGAAGGATATGAATGAGAGATTAACTAATTAAATTAATTTAGGTAATGCAATAGTACTTGCTTAATTTAGTAGACTCTACCTTGTTAATAAACTTGGTTGTAATAATTAATGCAGGCTTTCATAGTTGGGGAGCATGGTGATAGCTCAGTGGCACTATGGTCAAGCATCAGTGTTGGGGGCGTGCCGGTATTGAGCTTCCTAGAAAAGCAACAAATCGCATACGAAAAGGTGACCTTAGAGAATATCCATAAAGAAGTAATAGATAGTGCTTATGAAGTAATAAGCCTCAAAGGGTACACATCCTGGGCTATTGGGTACTCTGTGGCTAACCTGGCTCGATCCATACTAAGAGACCAGAGGAAGATCCACCCAGTCTCAGTCGTTGCTAGTGGGTTCTATGGGATTGAAGGTGGAGACGTGTTCTTGAGCTTGCCAGCCCAGCTTGGTAGGGGTGGAGTCTTGGGTGTGGCCAATGTGCATTTGACTGATGAGGAGGCTCACCAACTTAGGGACTCTGCTAAGACCATCTTGGAGGTGCAAAACCAGTTGGGAATATGAGTCACATCATAGTGGATCCCTACTTTTGAATCCCTTTCCATTTGCATGTTTTATTTTTAATTTTTTTTAGAGACGCAATATGCCTATTGTGTATGTTATCTTTTGGGGGTGGATTTCAAGTTTATGTTTAGTTGATCTAACTTTCTAAAGTAATGTTTTTATTTTAATCAATTAATTAGAATTAATAAAAGAAAGCGTATTGAATTTTTTAATGGTTTCCTAATCTATTTTACAGTATAGCAAGATTACTTGATATTTTGTATTTCATGTATATATGCTTTAATTTTTGGCCAATAGGTCAATTTCTATCTTGAAAACTTTTTATTTTTTATTTTTTTATTATTGAAATTTATATTTAAAAATATTATAAGTGCTTTTTACAAAAGTTATAACTTTTCTAAAGGGATGGGCAACAGGTCCAGTGTGGTATAAATTATAGAAGGACTATATTGCAAACATTTGAATAAAATGAGTGTTATTAATTTTATATATTCCGTTTTCACGATATAAAAGTAGGACATTCTTGAAAATAGCCATTTGTATCCTCTTTCTTTCTTTTTTTTTTTTTTTCAATTAAACAAAAAAAATTTATATTTATTTATCACTTTTTCACTTTTCCATCATTCCAATCAAATACATATGGTGGAAAAGTAAAATCTTTTTCTATTATGAGTACTCTCCCATTATTTTCCATTCACCGAATCAAAAAACTTATTATAGTAAAAAAAAAATTTGATGGTGCCTCAATTAAAAAAAAAAAAAAAAAAAAAAAACTCTTTTAAGATAGGTCATTAGGTACCTTCCTTTTTAAATAATAATATTAAGTGATTTGTAAAAAAAAATCCTTATTTGATTTGTATGTATTTTTTAGACTCACATTTTCAAAATTTTAATTTTTATAATAATTATATTTTCACCTAACCTATATTTTAAATTCAATAAACCAATTAAAATAAAGAAATGCTAGTAGTGAGTTGTGGAAAAAATTGTGAAACTTTTTGTGGCATTAGTGTATTTCACTAAAATAAATTGAACAAAAAGCATTCTAAAAGCAGCAATCAGTGAAAACCGTTGTCAGTCGCCCATAGATTAAATTGGGTACCAAGAAAGCTGGACCATCAATCATTTACTCCTTTCATATAGAAGGGTCAGGTTTAGGTTCAGTATCTAGTAGTACTAGATCTGTTAAGATGATGATATGTGTCCACTTTTAGACACGTGTCACCATATGATCGGATCTTGTGCACTAGATGCATTAGATCTAAATTAAGTCCGATATAGAATTCTATTATTGAATAATTTAAGTGTATATGTGTTTGAGTCTCACTTAAGCTTCGGCTCTTATTTTTCATAGTTCACAAAAATTTATATTTATAGAATGACCATCTCACTAAAAATAATTTATACTTATTGAGTGATCATCACACTAAAAATAAGTGCTTATCTGATGAGCAGTGTTCCAAGTTAGTACAAATTGATGTATCACAGTTCACATTATAACTAATTATAATTTTATTTTTCGGATTCTTTAAAAAAAAAAAGTTATAATTTTTTTTAATATTTATTTATTTAGAAACGGTTGAACCGTTGAATAGTCCACCAGTCACACGTTTATTGTCCAATCAACACTAAAAACTTTCCTGATAGTCAGCAGCATCTATATAGAACAGGAAGAATAAAAGGAAAACATTGGGCCATTTCTTTGACCACTGAAAAACCCACTACGCTTACCCCATTCATTCAACCATTGTTTTGCCAGCCTTCTTTCTTTGTTCCCTTTTTTCTCACTCTCCGACACATATAAAACCCCCTAACCCCCTCTGCAACAAACAAAGCAAAACACAAAAGTTGGATCAGAATGCACCCCAGTGGTTCATCTTCGTCACTGGGTCCAGGAGGGCTGGACCTAACCCAGGCCTTCTTCAAGCCCATCCAACGCGCCGCCCTTCCTTCCCCAACCAAGCGCCACACCAAAATCTCCGTCATTGGAGCCGGCAACGTTGGCATGGCCATAGCTCAAACCATTCTGACCCAAGACTTAGCCGACGAGCTCGTCCTCATCGACGCCAAGCCCGACAAGCTACGTGGCGAGATGCTCGATCTTCAACACGCTGCTGCGTTTTTGCCTCGCACCAAAATCCATGCCTCTGTCGACTACGAGCTCACCGTTGGATCTGATCTCTGTATCGTCACTGCTGGGGCCCGCCAGAACCCCGGCGAGTCTAGGCTAGATCTGCTGCAGAGGAATGTGGCCCTGTTTAAGAATATCATTCCTCCTTTGGCTCGTTTCTCGCCGGAGACTATTTTGCTTATCGTTTCCAATCCCGTTGATGTGCTCACTTACGTGTCCTGGAAGCTATCCGGGTTCCCTTCGAATCGGGTTATTGGGTCGGGCACCAATCTTGACTCCTCCAGGTTTCGGTTCCTTATCGCCGATCATCTTGACGTCAACGCTCAGGATGTGCAGGTCAGTCACTTGTCCCTTTTTTTTATTATAAATTTCTTAAGGAAAATTATTGAATAGTGAGAGTGTACCTTAAATGCATATTCTCATTCTCACCTAAATTATAAGTTTTATCATAAATTTAATTAATGAGACCTACAATTATATGTAGAAGCAATATATATTTATGATACTACTCAATAATTACTCATTTCTTAATAAAAGATTTTAGGATTATGCTAACAAGTGTTCGGACATTAGTTAACAATTCAGTTAAAAAAAATTTATATGAAAAAAAAAAAAATTTGACAATTTTTTTATTTTTCATAAAACTAATATTAAAATTTTCCTAAAATAAATTGTTAACCAATTTCTTAGAAGCACTCGTGAGCATTTCCCAAGTACAAAAAAGTGGTTGAATTTTTAATCCATGTCCATTTCATGTGAATAGCAGTTTCAAGAAAGAAACCATTACGTGGAGAACGTGGAGTCCCTTTTGGAAAATGGAAATGGTGCTTTAACTGTGATTAGAGTTTTTTTTGTTGTTACAGAATTTCATATTGTAATTTGTTTATGTTATTCTTAATCTGATTCTAACTGTGATTAGGTTCTTCTTTATTATAGTATTAATTAACAAAAAGTTAGGTTTTTTTTTTAAATTATTATTATTAAAAACCTGTAATTGGAAATTCTTTTTCTAAAGTTATACTTACATTATTTATTGGACCAAGAGCCAAGTATAAATTGAGTCAACTGACCATGTATTGAATGCTAAATTTAGTACTAGGTCTTTTTGTTCTTTTTCTATAGTTTGTAGGTAAATAAAATAATGAGGAATGAGAATGACAGGCCAACTAATTATCTTAATTGTCGTAATTCAATGGTACTTGCTTAATTTAGTAGACTGGACCTCGTTAATAAACTTGGTTGTAATAATTAATGCAGGCTTACATAGTTGGGGAGCATGGTGATAGCTCTGTGGCACTATGGTCAAGCATTAGTGTTGGGGGTGTGCCGGTATTGAGCTTCCTAGAAAATCAACAAATTGCATATGAAAAGGTGACCTTGGAGAAGATCCACAAAGAAGTAATAGATAGTGCTTATGAAGTGATAAGCTTAAAAGGGTACACATCCTGGGCTATTGGGTACTCAGTGGCTAATCTGGCTCGATCCATACTGAGAGACCAGAGGAAGATCCACCCGGTCTCGGTCATTGCTAATGGCTTCTATGGGATTGAAGGTGGAGAAGTGTTCTTGAGCTTGCCAGCCCAGCTTGGTAGGGGTGGAGTCTTGGGTGTGACCAATGTGCATCTCACGGATGAGGAGGCCAAACGGTTTAGAGACTCTGCTAATACCATCCTGGATGTGCAAAGCCAGTTGGGAATATGAGGCACATCATAGTTGACCTTTACTTCTAATTTGCATATTTGCATGTCTTTTGGGCCTTTCTGAACTTCTTTGGGTTGCTTTTATTTCACTATTGTCTAGTCTACTTATGATAATTTAAATTTCCTGTGTTTTTATTTTTCTTAGAGACCCAATATGCCTATTGTGCATGTTATCTTTTGGGAGTGGATTTCAGGTTTATGTTTAGTAAGCCCATTTAGTGCTTTTATTTTAATCAATTAATTAGTATTAAAAAGAAGGAAGGCTATTGAATTTTTTAATGGTGTTCTGAACCTCTTATCCTTTGGGGTATTAAAAATTTATTGAACAACGATTAGAAAGAAGTAGAACAAAATACAATCAAAATTCTACAGAGCCGTGAAGCACACTACCCAACACTATTTCTCAGCCTTTCACAAGGGGTACAAGTATTAGAAACCTGTATTAAAGGTAATATACAAATGTTTTAAAGCATCTTTGAGACTGAACTATCATTATTGTTGAATCATTAGTTTGTAAGTTGCTAACAGGTTACACAGAATAACATTTTGGTGGATTTGGAGATTCACAAGAAATAAAAGATGCTGTGTGTTTCTCTACAACACAAAAAAATAACTACAGGTTTACACCTCTAAAAGCGCTTTTGATATAGTAATTTCAACCTGGGAGTATTGACCTACTAAAGTGTAACAAAATTATAACTCAAAAAAGAAAGAGAGAAAAAAAGAAGAAGCGGAATTTGCTAACCTCAAAAAAATCTTAAAAAAAAAAAAAAGAACATGCCCCATTTATGTAAAGAATGGGATTGCCAAATTAGTGATGTTTTGAGTGCTATCATACTTGGTACTCTCAGCAATTTCCTTCAAACCAGTCCAAGATTTTTTTCTTCGTTTATTTGACATGCTCACAGTTTTTTCTGCATCTGTTGGGGTAGAATTGTTGTCAGCTCCAGGTGGCTTTTTGGATGCTGATCGGTTCCTCTTTCTCCTCTTTGACTCCAACAAGGTAGTACCAGTTTTCACCAATGGAGTTACAGGACTATCTGTAGTTGGAATTTCCTTAGCTAATGCTGGTGAGGCAATCTCATCTGTTTTATTGATATCATCCTTGTCTCCGGTAACCTTCTCCAAGTTAGTGCACTTCTGAAGCCTGGATTTTGCAGGTTCTGATTTTAAAGATGTTTTGGCTTTTGAGGGACATATCTCTTTCATATGTCCTTTTGGGGTCCCTCTCTTCAGATTCCAATGTGAACAGAAGTGACATTTGTACACCACGTTGTTCTGTGTGAAACCATTAGTTTTCTTGCGTCTATGCCTTGCCTTTGCCCTATTCTTTTCAATTCGAACAGTGCAGTTAAACCCGGGCTGAAGAATTGTTTCACATCTGCAATTCAATTACATGGCAATCAAGGCCACTCTACATGTTATTTACTATAAAAGAGAGGAGCTCGAAATTAAATTAAGTGCAAACCAGTGTTAGTGATATATCTTGCCACTAGAAGTAACTCATAATAAGCACATGTTAGTGTAATATAAAAGTAGTAGAAAAAATTCCTTTTACCAAGTATATTGCATGGTTCTTGCTTCTATGTAAATAGGTAATCAACAAAAAAATAAATAAAGAAAGAAAGAGAAAATCATATAATCCATACAGTGGGAAGTAAGAACTGTTTGATTCATCATATTTGCAAATCAATTTGAGACCAATGTTTTTATTTAAAATTCATAATCCTACATCTTACGTGATATTATACTCTAAATATAAGTCTTTTAATGCAAAAAATCACCAAACCGATTAAAGCCACATTGAAAGCATAAGAAAGGAAGATCAATAAAAAATTTCTGCTCAAATCATATGCTCTAGCAAACAACAAGAGGATGATGAATTAGGAAATGGGGCATTAATGCTTTATACTTCCAGTTGGCAGGAAACACACATTACACACACCAATTCCTTTTTTCGGGGAATTTGCAGCAAGGATGACTTACAATTGTCATTATAATATGCATCTAATTAATCATTTCTAGGTAAAGGTTGAGTAGTGACTCATAAATAATGTTACCAAGATAAATCAACACTAAACTAAGAAAAATTTGCACCAAAGAGACTTTGCTTTGCAAATGGTACAATGCTAGAACTTCATTTGTTCATGGTTAGAGATACAAAACCCCAGGTGCATGTTCTAGTTGATGCCATGAAGTTTCATGATTTGCTTATTTTGATGGATGAGCCGGGGCCCTGTGGCTTGGACAGTAATTCCAGTTGCCTATTTCCTCCATAGTCTTAGGGTGTTACGGAATTTCAAGATCCCATGCAATTTCTCACAAAAACTTTGTTTGCATTTGGGAATGGTTGTAATTCCAAATACTCTGCAAGTAACCGAAGGTGATAGAGACAATACCAACCACTTAACATATCAGTTTTCTCTAACCTATTTGAAGGCTAACTGCAAAAGAGCTTTCTCATTCAATCCAATCTTTTGAATTCCATTAAAATGACTTGCTATTTATGCACAGTAGAATGCCTAAAGCATACCTGCTCCATACCTCCAACATATTTAACTATTTAGCATTACCATTAGCTTGTACAACAAATAAACAAAATCTCAATTACAATTCTCCTCAACGCACAAAGACACAGGCCATGCATTGAAAGGTTCTTTTGCCAAAATCTCATTAGTATTTCATTGAGTTTAAAGAGTTTGCATATATGCACCTTCATCCTCCATACGCAAACAGAAAAGAACATTGTTCATTTGATAGGTAAAAAGTGATGTCAATTGTAGGTGTAGCATATTGTTCATTTGATGATCGAAGCATGCACATTAACGCTAATGGAACTTAAATAAGTTTGGAATCAGGTCAGTTTGGTCCTGACCCATGGGCAGTTACTTGGGTGCCAAAGAAATGTAGTCATTGGAGAGTCAAGGGTTGTTTGGATTGAGGGGGGAGGGAGGGGGAGTGGAGGGGAGTAGAGTAGAGTTGGCTGAAAATAGGCTAATTTTGGGCCAATTCTACTCTACTCTACTCTACTCCCCCTTCCTCTCTCTCAATCCAAACAAACCATCAGTTATTGCTGATGACTCTAATCCCTCTGAAAAAAACTAACTTACACATCATAAATTAACGTAAAATAGGGAGATAGAACATCTTCTTCTCCCCTCTCTTTTCTCTATCTATCGCTTCTTTAAAAGGTTTCTTTCAAAGTTTCCATCTTGGACTCTAATATCTGATGTCATCAATGGGAATAAGGATATACATGTGTGTGTATGTGTGTGTGTGTGTGTGTGTGTGTGTGTGTGTGTTTAAACTCCCCTCATGTCCCAGATCACATTCTGTGAATTGAAAGGGGAAGTCTACTCATCCATTAGCTCCTCTTGTAGATTGGTTCAGTTTTAAAAAGCATCTAAACATGGTTCACTTGCAAGATATATAAACACACATATATAGAAACCTTCATTCTAACTACCAAAATATTCTACATAGACAGAAACTTGAACTCTAGGCATGAAACATGTCCCTTTCTTCTTATAAAATCTCCTTTACTGTACAGCCTACACTAATTAAAATACAATACAGTTGCTCTCAGTTATCTATCTAGTAACACTTCAAAATTCAAACAAACAACAAATTCATAATGCAAACAAGACCTTTACATACCATAAAATATCTCATATGTTCTCTAACTCCAAGCTCTACTTTTGCATTAACAAAAAAATGGAAACGGTTTTGAGTTTACCATTCAACAAGAAAAATTTTAATCCTCAGGTGAATGTGATTGCAAGAAATATGTATGCATCCATCTATGCAAGAGCTAACCATCAAATAATCTTCAAACTGAGCTCAAACCCCTACAAGAAATTACCAACTAAAAAAAATAAAATAACTACAACATAAATGCAAGTTAGATACAAACCTCTCACACGAAAACAGAGAAGGGTCAGAACGCTCCCCCATGGCCTCTGTTACAGTGGCCAAACGTTGCCCAAAAAAAGCACCTAATGAAGGAATAGCAGCCTCCCCACTGGCCCATGTCGCTAGCTTCTGCAAGTGCTCAAGTTTTAACATGGATTTAGCATTCTTAGAGCCAGCTTTGGTTTGCTTTCTCCCAGTAGCTTCTTCCCTCAATGAGATTGGATTGTGAAACCCAGGTGACACATTTGGTGTTTTATTGGTCCTTCCTCTCTTGCCCATGTTTTCTCTTATTTTGTTCTCTCTCTCAGTAATTTTATCAAGCACCTGGTGGAGTAGCTTATTGGGGGTAAAGCAAGTCTAAAAGGGTTTTGATAACTGGGGTCTCCTTAAACTAGATGCAAAAAAACAAGCTTTATATGCTCCACACAATGGAGAAAGACTTCTCTGCACAAAACAAAACAAAACAAAACAGTTTTGATCCTTCAAGTTTAGTCATAGTATAATTGATCCTTATAATTTAAAGAATTACAATCAAATCTCTAAAATTATAAAATTGTTATAATGCAATCCCTCCATGAAACAGAATTAAGGTTTTGTGGGATGATGTTATATATAAAATCATAAAACAGTAGGAAAAGGAATAATAACTAAACCTAGGAATTAAAACAAACTATTAGCACAAAAGAATAAAAAAGAAAGTAATTACAGGAAGGTTAAGCTGGATTGCACGAACAGAGATGGTTGAGGCTACACAAAGAGGATGGTGGGTACGAGGACAAAGCTACACGACGTGTCGTCGAAGAGGTAACGTCGAGCTCGAGTTCAGGGTGCTCTGCCTCTGCAAGTCCTTTTTGGGTGATAATCTGATTTGTTTGTTAACAGTAAGACCCATAATAGTTTTTCGGGTCGGATAATCGGATCAGGGTCGAGTCAATGTTCATTATTTAAAAAAAAATTACCTAAAATGGGACATTTTTTAAATTATTATTATTATTATTATTTTTGAGAACTAAAACTAGTCGCTAAAATTCAAAAGCTTTATATATTTATGAATGAGTCATGTTTATTTAATAAGTATGAAATAATTAATAAAATGTGAAATTAGACAAATCCAAAAAAAAAAAAAAAAAACTTACCTAATTTAATTAAAATATATTTACTCCAAATGAATTCAAGTTATGGTTAATATTAATTCTTTTAATTTGGAAAATACTCCGGTCCTTAATATGTCTTACCACACATAATAGTTACATTCTACTTTTTGAATGCTTTCAATGAAATGGTTTTGGAGAAGACACATTAAAAAGAGAATTACACAATAAATATTAAAGGATGGAAAACATGTTGTACTTGGGTAGTACCCTTTTTATTTTTCTTCAATAAACTTCACTTATAAAATATAAATGAAAGATGAGAAATAATAACAATATGGAAAAAATCCAAAAGTACTGTTTATTTATTTATTTTAGGAGTATTGTTTCTTAATTGATATCCCAATAAGAGATAGCCACACACACAACAAAACTCTTTTCTTTTTGATTTTTTTTCTAAGCAACCGAACAACAATAAACAAATCAAAGGAGGATAGGTGAAACTAAAAGATAAGAAAAAAAAAAAAATCAAACACTATAAGTTAAAGGAAATATAACCCAAACTTAGTCATGGAGAACGTATCATTGATATATAATTGACTTGTCACATAATTCATCAATGATTCTGCAAAGTACTTTACGAACACGAGGAAGTACACCCTGTTACGGGTGCATGCTTCCTCCCTCTCACAAGCTAGTGGGACTCACATGGATCCCACTAGCTTGTGAGAGGAGAGAAATATACACCCATAACAAGGTGTATTTTCTCCTACGAACACACACTAAAGTCAACGCCCTTTCACAAATTACAAAAACACAATCTCTTGATAAATGCTAAGATAGATGACTTCTCTATTTATTTTTGGTTTTTGGCTAATAGGCTTATCCTAATTCCCTTTGTGTTAGTTCAATTGCTGTAGCTAGAATATCAAAAGACATTCAAGATGATCAATGTTAAATTGTTATAAACCTTGACTTGATATAAAATGTTATTTCATTAAATTGGTAGGATATATATTAATAAATTTCATTCGCCTATATAAAACATCCAATGCATTCTTAATTAATTTTATTTGTAGGTATCGAACAGTATTCTTTGGGTAGACTTTAGAAATAAGAATCGTAAAACAAACCTACTAAATGGTTGGTTTGCAATAAGGCAAAAAAATCAATTTTTTAAGAAGTAGCCCACATAATAACAATTTTAATTAACCAAAAATCATAACTTTAATTAAGAAAAAAAATCACAAGAACCCAAATAAAAATTCTCAATAAAGCAAAAACATATAAGTTGAAGAATTAAGATGAACCTACTAAGATGCCAATATAACAAACCCTAAAACTAAAAACCTCCAAATTTTATGTAATCCCCAAATTCTACTTCAAAAACCCCAAAACATCATTACCCAGAACTTCAAAACCAAACAAAACCCTTCAAATTTAAAAAATTTATATAATGTACGTACCAAATACCCATCATTCTATGGGATGGAAGTCTGAAACTGTCCCAGATGGTGGACTGGAGAGAGAGAAGGAGAAGACTAGCTACAATGTTGCCTTACCAAAGTTACTTTTAGGGTTTGTTACATTCAGGGTTTATGAAGAGAGATTGGGGTTGGGAGGTTGAGAAAAGATGGAGAGGGTAGAGACGTAAGGGGAGGGAGGTTGAACACGAGGAATTTTTTTTTTTTTTTTTCCTGAAAAGAGAGTCGCATAAAAAAATTATAAAATAATATTGTAAAATTATAAAACATTAAAAATTATAAAAATATTAGTCACATGGAAAATTAAGAGAGCTTCAAAGCTTATGTGATATACTCTCACGAGGTAAACAAAAGTTAGAGACTTTGATTTTATAGTATTTATAAATGAGACTTATACTTTTGAATTTACGGTAATTTAATAATTTTGATACCATGCCTTGAAATTTAAAAATTTAGTCCATGATGTTTGAGATTGATTTTAATCTCATTCTTAATGACATGATCATCAATTGCTAAGTAGGTCTCTAATCTTTATTCCAAGTCCAATTCATATATGCTATATCATCTAGCAATACAAGTTTGTAGATAAAAATTTGTAGGTCATTACAAAAAAAAAACCATCTCAAAATATTAGGAGTGATCATGAGTCGATTGAACTCAAGTAAATATTAAACCCATCAGTTGATTTGATCACATTAAATTTTTTTTTGAGGGGGGGGGGGGGGGGAGGAGGGGTTCTTGAACTTGTGGTCAATTGATTAATTATTCAAAATTGATCGCACCTTATTTTCAAGTGGGTAGTTTGATGTCAATTGTTCCATTTGATTGGTAGTCTCAACATAGACTCCCTAAATTAACTCATTCATCTTATGAGCTCCTAAGTAAAAAATTTAAAAATAAAGAAAATTCATGTAGGTATGGGAGAGAGAGAGATGAGGTTGTACTAAAAACAAATTAAAAAAAAAAAAAATTCAACAAAGGAAAAAAAAAAAAAAACCCCAATGTATTAAAAAAAACTTAATACTACCGCGTACCCTTGGCGCGAAGGTCACTCCACAAGTATAAGTACTTGTGAGGAGTAAGGGCTGAGATTTAAGTCTCTAGAAAAGAGTTTCAAACACATATACACTTAGATTAGATTATGGTAGAATTTCTATCCTGTAAAAAAAAAAAAAAAAAAAAAAAAAACCCTAATGAAACATTATATTCAATTACAAATCATAACAAATCCAAGTACTTCAATTCAACCATGCAAAATCATATATCGGCAATGTCAACCCACCAATCTCGTCATCAATGCTTTCCTAAAAAAAATATCTTCTTCATCAATGCCATCACTTACTCCCTCCTCTACTATTAAGTCCAGTTCTTAACTCACCCAAATATGATATCTCTTTTGACTAAAAACTAATATTATTGTAACAATCGATGATGT